>BCIJ01000011.1:154881-296572 GCA_001599935.1 Holtermannia corniformis | reverse complement strand
TCAGGATGGCGTGCTAGACATCAGAGCCGTAGGCGAAGCCTACAAAGTAGAGCCGTAGCGAGCGAGATGCATCACGGTCCTTCCCCAATCTAACACGGTGAGCATGATGTCGCTGCGAGACAGCGTATGCCGAGCGACGAGCTCATAATTATACGCGCCTCTGGAGACGTCGTCGCCACCGAGGTGACGACCCGATGCGGACGACGGAGAGCGTTGTCGCGGACGGTCGAGAATCAACCGTGCGCACGTTGAGCGCTCCTGTCGCGCTTCCGGCTACGCGCGCGGTGGTTACCGACGTGCCGCCGGCAAAGTTGTGATCTCGTCTGTTGCAAACATACCGTGCGCCAATTTGATCATGTAGTCAGCCTTGCCCCATGAGAACCCGCGTGTACACCTCGGCCCCGTGTACGCGTCAACCACCAACCACGCTAAGCCTATCTCTGGTTCAAGGTCGTACAACCGTGGTCCAAAGCTGCAACACCATGCTGCCAACACCGCCATCAACCCCAGGGCGGATCATCAACGACCTCGAGTCATGCCAGTATCGAATTGCACGCACCCACACGTCTTCAAGTCCCAAAAGTGCCATGGCGACGGCCGACGCAATGGCATACACGCCGACGTCAACGCGCAAGGGCACGCCGCAGCATTCACCCACGGCGAAATGCCTCAATCTGCTGCAAGACCACGGCCTGCTTACGCCGCCCGGGACTCCTGTTGAGACGCTGACCGCGTCGCCACCCTTGCGGACCAAGAGCGCGCCCGCCCAGCCAATCACGCTCTCGCCCAAGACGACGAGCATGATCCGGCAGAACCCGAGCCGCGCACAGTATGAAGCGTTGGGTCTGATCGCGCCGCCGAGCCCGTGGTTTCAACCAGCCGTGTCGCCCGCCGATATGCACTTGCGCACTCTCAAGACCAAAGTGCGGGTCGAACCAGTGTTCATTGAGCGGATCATTGATGGTGCTTGGGGGCTGTGGTACGACTATGACCCTTGGACGAGGTTTTTCGATCTCATGTTTGGGACCGAGTCGAGGCGAGCCAAGGCCAAGGGGGCGCGTATGCGCGAGCCCAAGCTGGTGTATCCGACTCGGAACGCGGCGTGGCGGCAGTACCAGATTTTATGCCCTGAACGCCGGATCGACGCAATGCTCGCGGCTTGCAGGGTGAGTCTCATGTCTCCGCCCTGTACGGTTATTGACAATCGACCGGCAGGCGTTCAACCTGCCATACTATATAGAGCCCGACACAGCGCAGCGCACGCTACAAGTGTCGCGCGCGGTGCTGATCATACACGTCGGTTCGCTCGTCCAGTTTGATCGCAACGTTCGGCGACAGGTGTGTGGACTGGATGATGGGCGAAAACGTCGAGGCTGACGCCGTCGACTTGCAGCATGGTCGCTACCCGCGCGGTGACGAGAAGCCGAGAATGGGCACAGACGACGTCGCGTGCGTGTTGCTTCCCCCACGCGAGAGCTACGAGCGCACACGCCCTCGTTCACCGCTAAGGACGTCAATGACAATGTACGAGCAAGAGGACACGCCGGCTGACGGTGATATGGAAGTGGTTCCAAGTTCTGGATCGCGTCTGGGTTTAGGCTTGGGTCTCATCTTTGAGTAATTATACGATCGGTAGCATGCATGAGCTAGAGGTCGCTAAACACGCCATCGGCTTCCAGATCTGACAGCCAGCGCCAAAACTGGGATAGCGGGAAGCTGAGCTCGGTCAGTTTGTTGTCTGAAAGGAGTGACACATGGCCGTACCCCGCGACGTTATCATAGTCTCCCTCCACGCCTTCGACGAGTAGCCCGCCGAGTTCCTGTCGCTCGTAAGTGTTTAGATACAGCGTGGGAGATCAGGGCGCACTTGGGCAGCGAACCCACCGGCACGGTCGTGGCCTTCGCCGTGTTCGACATACGCACGCAGCAGTTGGTCCTGGTCATGTCAGTTCGGGCTTGAATGTGAGCACCGAGCGTACCGAGTTGTCGTTGAACTTGACCAGTGTCGATGAGGAGATTGATCTGTGAGTATAAGTGCATTGCTTAAGATGGCGCTGGGTCACAGCACTGACTGCAGCTTGAACCCCGGGGCCTCGACGGTCGGATACACTAGATCCCATTGGCCATCAGTCAAGCTCGATCACCTTTTGAAGCGTGACACACCGATACAGACGCCGGTCACGACCTCGCAGTATTTCCCATTCATGTCTTGCAGCGTCCGCAGCTACGATCACGCCACGTTAGCTCTTGCTACCCCTCTATGGCCGCATAGCAGCAGCGACGACACACCTGCTCGGCCTTGTTTAGTGGCTTCTCGAGTACTTTTGGGATGATCCCTGATCCGGGGGTCGCGTCGGCTTCTGGTGGGAAGATGACGACGGTGTCGCCTGCGAAAGTCAGCATGGATCTCTGATACTGGTTCCCTACCCGATATCACGAGGTCCGCAGGGTTCCGATCGTCTTCTTTCATCAAGCGTTCATACACTTCTAGCGCCTGAGCTCGTCAGCTGGGTGCGACTCCAACTTGCCACAATACACACCTTCTCGCCAGCTGTCGCAATAGGATAGTCTGCCCAGCGAGCGCTATACGTTTCCTTCGGCAGGTTCTCTTCAAACGTCGACGGGATGATCTCGGGCTTCAAGCCCTGTTGGTCGTATCAGCACGCGATGCGCCAGGCGTCAGCACAGACGAGTGACGCACCGACTTGAGCAGGATCTCTTTGCGTCTTGGGCTGGCAGAGGCCAAGATGATGCGCTTGTTACGCAGTCGGTCGAAGATTGGGAGCGGGAGTGCGGTAGGGAGCACGCAGGATTCTTTGGGTGACATGGCTGCAGTGATTGGATGTTTTTAAAGTCTCTGATGGCGGTGTTTTGTGTATCCGTAGCCAAGATGCGAGTCTTGTCAGTCGGAAGCAGGTCGGGTCAGTCTGTGAGTGTGCTCTGCCTTGTTCTGCTGAATCCGAGCTTTCACTGCTCTCACTGCTCTCGCTGTGGAATTCGCAGTGGAGGTCAAACTCGCCCACCCGGTTAAAGTTGAACGCCAAACCCCTTCAAATGCGGTGCCACGTGGCAGCACCCGTGGGAAAGTTTGACCACCCAAGATTTCAGTGGCGACCTCTGCCTAGACAGCGTCCAACGCCTATCCTCGACCCGAGCAACCGCACCACCCTCCCCTCCTGCGTCACTCAAGACTCAGAACAGGGCAGGGAACGGCGCTACTCTGCAACCCAGTCCAGGATGGACGAGCCGCCGACGAAAAAGTTTCGCGCAAGTGATCCATACACTCGGTTAGATGCAGGCTGACATTGTCCACAGTATGAGACTTATACACAAAAGATCAATGCCATCTCGGTAGATGTCGGCAAGACCAAGGGACTGTCGTGGAAGCAGGATGAGATTGCGGAAGACGCCAGCCAAACGGTATGTTGATATGGCAATCGGCCCAGCTACGAGTTGACGACGGCACAGACAACCCCACTCACCGTCGCGCTCGTCGACTTGTCTCTGATCCACCTCCAACTTCCCTACATCGCCTTTACGAAATACATCACGCCGTTGTGCACCACCCTGCCCCTGACACTGCTCAACCTGTCACAACTGCACACCGCATTTCACGAGTTCTACACCTCGCTGCCCAAGAACCCGAAAGACCTGCCCAACTCGGGTCTCAGCGGTGTCCTCGCACTCCACCATGCATTGGTCCAGACGGTACTGGGCGAATCGATCCCATTCGTGGCGAATACGACCGACGACTTGTTGCGTGTGGGCGCTCTGCCGGCGCTCGACCCGGTGCTGGTTGAAAAGACTTTTAGCACCTTGTCACTGGTACTGCGCCTAGTCGCGCCCACACTGCTCAAGACGGAGCACCGCGAGGTCCTACAGGCCACTTGGACTGCAGTCGGTCACTATCTACCAAGAGGCGAGAACAAGCCATACGTCCGGAAATGTGTGGCCGAGGCCTGGGCCGGAGTCGTGCGCAAGGCGAGAGGCGAGCAAGGTAGGCGGCTAGTAGAGGTCATGACGACCGGTGAGGGCGATGGCCTCGACGGAGTCTTCGCCGAGAGTCTCAAGGTGTGTACGGCCGCATCTCACCCTCGGCGCCGGCTCATTCATTCTGCAGGGCACACCGCACTACCTGCACTCGCGTGCACCTCAACTCTTTTCCTTGTTGCTTGACCACCTGCTGGCCTCCGAATTCCCCAGCCGAGCATACCAGCAATCCCTGATCCACCTCGTCATCTCCCTCACGCATCACTGTGCAGCCGTCGCCCTCTCACCAATCGTCCAAGACCTCCTGAACCGGCTCGATCCCGCAGCACCTCTGCACAAGACACAGGCGGTGCTCGTGCTCATCGCGACCCTACTCATGACGCGCAAGGGACAACGATACCCGCCAGGTCTACTACGCGGGACCATGCAGAAACTGGTCACGATTGCAAACAGCCTCAAGGAAGCCGATACAGAGTGGCGGACGGCGTTTGTAGGCGCCGTAGTGGGCGCACTGCTAGCTGGCAAGCTTGCAGAGTGGCTGAGCCCAGGCGTGGCGCTCATCGATGCGACGTGGTCCAACCTCGTTAGTCTCCGTCTGTTCATGTCAGAGACTAACGGCTGACAATCACAGTCGATCGAAGATCGCTTTGCGTTCGTCAACATTCTTGTCGAAACCCAGTGGCAAGGCGTGGAACAGTTTCTCCTCTCGCACGTTGCAAAGACGACGCTGCAGACGCTGCAGTCGCATCCTCTCCCGACCCTCACCCTCCTCTCGACTCTTGCGTCAGCAGGTCACCTGTCTGGCGGCTTGTCAAATGTCCAGGCCGGACGGTGGCGGGGCGTACTGGTCGACTCGCTGGCTGGCCTGCTCGAGCGCTGGGCGGGCACTAGACCGGTCGAGCTCGACCAGGAGCAAAGAATGGCGCTTGGCCGACTCTTGGTCCTCTTGCCGCATCTGCCGAAGGAGGAGGCTCGTTTTGCTCCAGACTTGGAGCGGCTATTGCGCGCACTGATGCTACACGGCGTCGAGCAGGGCGCTGGCGGCCTCATGGAGGAGTGGAAGGAGACAAAGTGGTCCCTTACGCATCTGCTCGGCGGGCTGCTGGGCTGCTTGACCAGCTTCGTGGATCAGGGCGCCGAGGCAGTGCAAGCGGCGCTCAACGGCGGCATATTAACCGATAACGCACGACTAGGCGATGCTTTTGGAGCTTGGTCTTGGAGTCGTGAGGTTCTACATGGGTTGGCGGGACTCAAGGACGTTTGGACGAGCAGCAACTGGTATGTCGTGATTGGCGTCCAGCCTCGGCCAGTACTGACACCTCGGCAGTGCAAACCTCGAGACGCTGGAACCGTTGCTCAAACAGAACCTCATCTCGCACGATGCCTCGCTCCGCCAATCATCCCTCGAGATCCTCGTTTCGCTACCACAGCCGTCGTTCCCACTCCACGAGTCCAAAGCCGCGACCTCGAACCCCAGCACGATAGCCGAACCGTCTGACCTGCTGTCCCTCGCGCTCGAGGTTGAATCCGCAGGCATGACACTGCGTAACGTGCGCGAACGCACGACCCTGATCTCCCGCCTTGGACGCCGCATCCTCGCGCTCGACCTCTCGAGCCCCGAGGGCGCCACGGTGCTTGATGACGTCCTGATCTACCTCGTTGCGCAGCTCAAGGTCAACTTCCGCCCATTGTACCCCGAGACCATTACGACGCTTGCCGCCGTTGCAGACCGATATCCCGGTCAAGTGTGGGACAAGACGTGGCGCGAGCTAGAAAAGGCTGCAAAGGGCGATACGGTCCGACTTGCTGTCGTTCCGGCGCCGGATTGGGCAAAGGCTGTCAAGGAGGCAGACGAGGTCGAAGGCGACAAGGAAAAGGAGTTCAGCTGCCCGAACCTAGGCAGAGTACAGAAGGAGATTGGCAGGTGGCTGGGAGCGATCGGTGATGCCAGTCAAGACGAGCACGATGTTACGGTGAGTATGCGCCGCCCTCTTGGCGGCACTGCTAACACGACCCAAGGCCCAAGTCACATCCGATCGCCTCGACGTGTTCAACTACGAGAGTCAGCTCGTTGGTGTCCTCCGCGCCATCCCGGCAATCGCAGAGAAGCATACGCGTGACATCGTGCCGCTCTTCCTGCAATTCGTCAATTCCGACGCCATCTCAGCCGACGATGATGCCCCGGCACAAAAACTATCGGTCCGCCTCGTACAGGAAAAGGTCGCCAGCTACTTGGAATTGTTTGCAAAGTTTGTCAACCCCAAAGCAGCTTTCCGCACGACCGAGCTGCATGCGCTCTGGCTCAATCTACTGGCCAAGGGCGAGGGCAAGATCCAGTCGCTCGCGCTCGAGTGCTTGTACACGTACAAATCGCCTCTGCTCGCGCCCTACAAGGAACACTTCCAGGGCATGCTCGAGGAATCTCGATTCCGCGATGAACTCTCAAAGTTCTCACTCGGCCTCAACAGCGAAGTCGTCGATCCTCAACACCGTACCGAGGTTCTCCCCGTCGCGATCCGGATTCTGTACGGCGTCATGACGTCGCGCAAGGGCCGTACGAGTTCGCACCAGGGACCTGCCGCGCGCAAACAAGCGGCTCTGGCGGCTTTGGCTGGCGTTGCTCCCGAAGAACTCCGCACGCTCATCGACCTCATGCTCGAGCCTTTCGAAAGCCTCTTGAGTGCCGCGCCGACATCATCGACAAACGCGTCGTTCGTCTTGTCCGACTCGGAAGCGGTTCCGCCGGGCAAGCAGCAGGTCGGTTTCCTCGTCATGCTCGGCGACGTCTTGAAGCACATGGGGCCTCAAACGGTCGACTACTGGCCGCGACTGCTTGGTACGGTCATTGAGCTGGTCCATCGCGCTCAGGTACAGCTCGGCTCGCAGGCCGTTGAACACGACGAAGACGCCGAGGTTGACGAGGGCCGCATCGCCGTGCCCTCCCGCGCCGTTCGAGGATTCGGCCTCAAACGAATCGCCGAGTTTTTCAAGCAGCCTGTCACATTCGACTTCACGCCCTACCTGCCTGTCATATTCTCGTCGATCATCGCTCCGCGCTTGCCAGCGCTCGACAAGGAGAACACACAGTCGCCTTCCGGCCTGCTCGAGCTGTTTGCAGCTTGGGCCATGCGGCCGGAGTACGTCTCGTTCTTGGTCGACTACAGCAACGACGTGCTGCCCCAGCTCTACGCTGTTCTTGTCGCGCCAAAGGTCAAGGCACCCGTCATCTCGCGGATCTTCGACGTCGTCGAGCGCATCTTCTCGTATGCCGCTCACGAGCCGGCCGACGGCCAGACGCAAGCCAGACTGATCAAACCTTACGTCACATCTCTGCTCATCAACCTCACTGGACTAGTTGAGAGCACACAAAACGCCAGCGCCGGGCGCGACAACCTTATCCGCCGGCAGATTGCCATACTTTCGCAGCTCTCTGCATATGTCGAAGACGGCTCTCAAGCCGCCCGTCTGGTCGACCTCATGGCGCCAATGCTGCGCAAGCCGGGTCGCCAAGTGCCCGAAAAGGTCAAGATTGACATCCTCATCACTTTCCGCAGTCTGCTACCTCTGGTCGAGGAGTTTGCCGACCCTTCGAGCAAGTTCTTCCAGCGCAACCTCAACCTCATCTCCTCGCTCTTCCAATCAATGTACGCACGCCCGGCACGCGAAGCTCTGGCAACCCTGCTCGTCAAGTTCTCCGACGTTGACCCAGCCTTTGCCGTCACGACAGAGCTTGTTGCAGACATAAATGCCTACTCGAAGCGCCGTCTCGAGGAGCCCGACTTCGATCGCCGTCTCGCGGCCTTTGCCAAACTCAATGAGGAGGTCTACTCAAGTCTTTCAGCACGAGACTGGGTACCACTTCTTCACAACATGCTCTTCTTCATCCAGGACCCCGAGGAGCTGTCAATCCGCTCAAATGCTTCATTTGCCCTTCGTCGATACGTGGACGTCTTGGCCGCAAACCCAGACGAGGAGCATCAAAACCTCTTTGTCAGCCTCATCTTCCCCGGTCTCCGCAACTGTTTGCGATCAAAGCTCGAGCTGGTCCGGACCGAGGTTCTCTCCGTGCTAGCAGCTGCCGTCGCTAAGTGTGACTTCATGCCGCTGCTTGCGGAGATGAAGCCGCTCTTGGCTGCTGGAGACGACGAGGCTAACTTTTTCTCCAATATCCACCACATTCAGGTTCATCGGCGCGCCAGAGCCCTTCGCCGGCTCATCGACACTTGCGCAGATGGTCAGATCCGGGAGACAACCCTTGCGACCGTCTTCCTGCCCCTCGTTGGTCACTTCATCACTGGCGCGTCAGAAGTTTCAGACCATCATCTCATCAATGAGTCCATCATCGCTGTTGGTCGCATAGCTGGCCAATTGAAGTGGTCACGATACAACGGCTTGCTGCACCACTATCTCAAGGTTGGCAAGGTGAAGGCCGTGGGGCAGAAGTTCCTCATCCGTACGGTGTCGGCCATCCTCGACAACTTTCACTTCTCGATGGAGTCGGCTGTGCCAGTACCTGCTGCGGACGACGTTATCGAGGCTGCCGAGGGACAGGACGACGAGGCAGAAGACGTGGACGCACAGGTCGCCGTCGTCGACGTGCAGCAGAACGCGCGGATCGCCGACGCCGTCGTGAACCGACTATTGCCACTGCTCAACGCTTTCATTCAAACCAAGGATGAAACGGAAGATTCCATCCGCATCCCAGTCGCTTTCGGTGTTGTCAAGGTCGCACAGGCCTTGCCCGAGGAAACGAGCTTTACAGAAGTGTCGCGCGTCCTCACGACGTTGAGCCAGATTCTCCGCAGCAAAGATCAAGACACTCGTGACTTGGCCCGCGACACTATGTGCAAGATCGCTCGCACACTTGGACCTGGCTGGCTGGCGCATGTCATCAAGGAAATGCGCGCAGCTTTGCAGCGTGGCCCTCAGCTTCAAGTTCTCGCCGTCGTCACACACCACATCTTGGTACATGTCACGACTGAAGCGCCACAGGAGTTCTTGAACCTTGACGATGCTATTGCGGACATTGTCCATGTGTCTGCCGAAGTCGTTTGGGGCCAATCCGGCAAGGACGTTGCAACAGACGGATTCAAGACCAAGATGCGCGAAGTCCGTGGAGCAAGCTCGCGTGGTTACGACTCGTTCCAGTTGGTTGCGCGTTTGGTATCACCAGCCAAGATCAGCCAAGTGCTGTTGCCTCTACGAGACATTATGCAAGTCTCGCAAGCGGTCAAGCCAATGGGCCAGGTCGATGAAGCCTTGCGTCGCATCGCTCTCGGGCTGAATTCGAACCCTTTGCTTGGCCCCGCCGAACTGTTGTCGCTGTGCCACACCCTCATCAGTGCCAACTCGCAGTTCCTGCAGCCAAAGCGCAAAGGGCCAGCCGAGTCCCAGGCTGCTCGTGACTTCAAAGTCCAGATGAAGCGCGACGAAGCTCGCGAGGAGGACCTCTATGTCAAGAACGCCTACAAGTTCGTCGCGTTCGGTCTTGACCTCTTCGTGACGGCGTTCCGCCGCGGCCGCTTCGACTTTGCAGACGTCGACATTCTCGCTCGCCTAGGCCCAATGCTGCCAGTCATCGGCAACACACTCTACTCGGCCAATGCACAGGTTCTCAACCTCGGTCTCAAGGCTGCCGCTGCCATGGTCAAGTGCCCCGTACCGCAGGTCGAACAGTCGATGGACATTGTTGTCAAGCAAATCTTCAACATCATCAAGAACAACGGCGGCACGACCGAGGCTGAAGTCTCGCAGACTGCAATCAAGACGTTGGCGGTCATTATCCGCGACTCCAAGTCGACCGAGATCAAGGAGAAGCAGTTGACCTACCTGCTCGGGGTCATCAGTCCCGATCTGGAGGACCACACGCGCCAAGCGGCCATCTTCACTCTTCTGCGCTCTATCGTCGCCCGTCGCTTCGTCGTGCCAGAAATCTACGACTTGATGGAGCGAATCTCATCCATCATGGTGACAAGCCAATCGTCGTCTGCGCAAGAGCTGTGCCGCGTCGTGCTCATGCAGTTCTTGCTCGACTACCCCCAAGGTAAAGGGCGGCTCAGGACGCAAATGACCTTCCTGGCACGCAACCTCGACTACGTATACGAGAGCGGCCGGATTTCGGTCATGGAACTGCTTTCAGCCGTCTTCGCCAAGTTCTCCGACGAGCTCATCCACGAGTACTCCAACCTGTTCTTTGTTGCTCTCGTGGTCACCATGGCCAACGACGACGCTGAAAAGTGCCGCGAGATGGCTGGCGAGCTGCTCAAGCTCCTGTACCAACGCATGGACGAGGAGCAACAAGCCCAGACACTGCTGGTCTTGCGCAGCTGGGTTGGCAAGCGAACAGACGATGCGGCACTGGCACGTGCAGCCATCACTGTCTACAGCCTCTTGTTGGACATTGACGCCGAAGACACAGAAGGTCTGGTCGATGCTGCTCTGCCCGACATTCTCAGCGTGCTGCGGGATAGCGCGGCGGCATTGGCAGAAGCCGAGAGCTCGGAAGACGATTCGCCGTTTGCTCAAGTGCAGCTCGACCATGCACTGCCGTATCAGGCATTGACGGCGCTCGGCAAGACATTGACGCAGCAGCCATCGCTCGGTGATGATCTGCAGTGGTCTCTCGTCACACCCAACTTGCTATTCCCGCACGAGTGGGTTCGACTCGCCGCAGCTCGTGTCATCGGCAACCTCTTTGCGGCTCAACCTGTGGCTAAGCCTAGTCCCAAGGCAACTACGGGCAAAGCGTCTGTACTGTGTTCAGACGGTCAGATGGACATTGCACGCAAGAGCTGCATCATCCTGCAAGGAGCCAAGGGCGCCGAGGGCGAACGGCTTGTCGTGTCAGATAAACTGGCTGGTCAGGTTGTGAAGCTGCTGTGGTACATGGGCAAGTCGTGGGCGGTGAGTGGCTGCGAGAGTAACAACTTGATAAGAGCTGACGGAGATGCCCAGCTGGTTGGCGTCGAGACCGACGAGGTTGGAGCGGATGTCGTTGAAGCGGAGGATGAGGACGTCACGGAGCCCACCGAAATCGCCGCTACCAAGGCTCTACCCTGGCTCATGTCTCGCTTGTCCTTTATCGCTCGCAACATTGTCATCCAGCGACCGGCCAGTCACGCCCAAATCTCAAACTATGTGGGTTCCTTGATGATCAAGCGTGCACCCTGCTGATGCAATACAGATTCGATGGACACCACCTTTGCTTGCTATTCTGCGCTTCTTTGCCGGCATGGTCGAGCACCTCGAAGTGAACACGGTCAATCAGTTCTTGGTCCACATCCTCAGTCCCATCTACCGTATCCTCGACGATGAGGGAGATATGGCGGCCAAGGAGGGTGACTCTGATTTGGGTGCGCCATCTCCTCTCGCTCAGACGCACGTATTGACAGAACTTTAGACGAGCTCCGTCAGCTCGCGACCGAGGTTCGCGAGTTCGTGCAGACCAAGGTCGGCACGACCGAGTTCTCCAAGATCTGGGAAGGGCTGCGGAAGAAGGTTGTGGCGAAGCGTGGCGAGCGGCGGTACAAGGGTCAAGTACTGGTGAGTCGAGCTCGAGCGCAAGCTCTGACTACGTCTGACACGATACGTAGGCCACATCCGATCCGCAGGCTTGGGCCAAGCACAAGCAGCATCGTGGCGAGATGAAGAAGGAGAACAAGAAGCGCAAGATCAAGTCGTTTGCGTGAGTTGCGCGTAGGAGTTGCGCGCTCGAACTGACTCGTCCACAGCGACTCGAAGCAGCGCGAGCGGGCAACCAAGAGGCGAGGCTAGAGAAGCCATCATGCAGCACAGTAGGGTATACGATAGCATAGCATGGCACGTCGCGTCGCGGTATTTCCCCCGCGTTGATTTTGTTGGTCTGTGCATCAGAGTTGAGGGACAAGACGTGGTTGGATGAGTTGAGACGCACACTGCCTGCTCGGACGACAGACCTCGACGCGGCAGAGAGGTCCAAGAGGCCAGGCGAACGACGCGAGATCGGACCAGAGCAGCTCGCGACGCTCGACAGCAGTACTGGGCAGGTCACTGCTCACCATCAACAAGGCACCGACTCGACACTCCTTTACCTTCCTGCCCCTTCTGCAGCTCGTGCACGCCGACGTGGGCTGAAGCGACCAGACGGCCCTCTGAGGGCGTAGAGTAGCTGCTCGCGACGCTCATCTCGAAACGCGCACCATCCTCCCACAACCCTATTCTCAACATCCACCATGGCCGAGCAGGGCTATTCGAGCTCGGGGAGTGGGATCTCGGGTGGAGACGGCGAGAAGAACAGGTATGTATCTGTTGACCGTCATGGACTCGGCTAGTGCTGCCGATGACTCGAGACGATCGCAGACAAAGTGGACGCTGACACCGCCGTTAGCGTCGTTTTGAAAGTCGGCATGGTGGGCGACTCGCAGATTGGCAAGACGAGTCTCATGGTGAAATACGTCGAGGGAAGCTTTGAGTGAGTGCAATTGACCGTCGGCATTGCTCGAGCACCTCGTCGAGGCCACTCGGCGTGGATGGCTGACGTCGGCCGCAGTGAGGATTACATTCAAACGCTGGGCGTGAATTTCATGGAGAAGACAATCTCGATCCGGAATACAGAAATTACATTCTCGGTGCGTTGCGACGCGCCATTTGTCCAACGACGTTGACTGACTTGCGGCAGATATGGGACCTTGGAGGTCGGTGCACAAAGTGAATCTCCTCAGAGCGTGGCTGATGGCTGCGCTAGGCCAACGAGAATTCGTATCCATGCTGCCGCTGGTATCAAACGATGCCGTTGCTATCCTGTTCATGTTTGACTTGACACGCAAGTCGACTCTGAACAGCGTCAAGGAGTGGTACCGGCAGGCACGGGGGTTCAACAAGGTATGTTGCTGCCGCTCTGTGCGTGGATACCATGTACTGATGCTATACAGACGGCGATCCCGGTGCTGATCGGCACAAAGTATGATACGTTTGCGACGTTTCCGCGGGATGAACAAGAGGAGATTACAAAGCAGGTGCGTCGTAATGTGGGGCGGTTTTGCATCTCTGGACTGATACGTCTCTGTTTGCAGGCCAAGCGGTTCTCCAAGGCCATGCACGCTCCCCTCGTATGTCCACGTTTTAAGCCAGGCAGCCGAGTTGACGCTGACGCGCACCCAGATCTTCTGCTCAACATCCCATTCCATCAACGTGCAAAAGATCTTCAAGATTGTGCTAGCAAAAGCCTTTGATCTAAAGGTCCTTCTGCGTATCCCGCGAAAGCAGGCGCGTGCTGACCACGCTGTAGTGTGTGATTCCCGAGATTGAGGGTGTCGGCGAGCCCATCTTGCTATACGTTGACGTATAGTGCCTCGCGTGTAGAGTCGGTAGACGAGCAGGAGCCCCCTGCGCGGGGTTCAGCAACGCCGTGCGCAGGCTTCGGGGCCGTCGTTGTCGGTTTTTGTACCATGCCACCAGTTAATCGGCGCATCACGTGACGCTGCTGATTTGCCACCACCAAGATTTCATCGTCGTTGCTGCCTCGAGTCCTTTTCCTGCACCTCTCAGCATGGCAAAGTCTCTACGTGCAAAGTCAAAGGTCGCTGCGAGGCGCAAGAAGCGGACCGACTCGCACTATGCCGTTGCGGATGCTGAGCGTGTAGCGCGGTTGAACGCGAGGTTGACCGGCAAGACGGGTGACGAGGACAAGGCGGAGACGGAGGAGGGTGTGGAGGATGTTGAAGATAAGGACGAGGGTGGTATGGCTGTTGACGGTGATGCCGAGCCTGGTGCGTCGGATGGCTAGATCGTGGTCAAACTGCTGATCACTGGCATCTTTGACCCGCTCTTCGATCCTATAACATCCCAACTATCACTCGTATGCTCAACTTGCTCTGTTGACCCACTCGCATCAAATTCCTACCTTCCGTGACTTTGTCTCACACTGTTGCTCTGCAAACGCATGGCTCTGGACCCCACCCGCAACGACGCCATCAACCACAGCGCCCGCCAAGAAGATTTCAACCTCTGGATCGCGCGAGACCCGCCGCGAGCAATGGCGTGAATCCAAGGGGTTGCCGATCCGACCGAAGAGCAAGGGCTTGAACCGACAGGGCGGTGCTGCGGCCAAGCGCAAGGCTGGGCGGCCGAGCCGGAGACGCTAGGCGTGGAGACCGTCGAGGGCATGTTGTAGCATCATCATCTGTTCTGCATTGGCTAGACTCTTGGATCGTGTGAAGGATTGCGTTGGCTGGACTGGCTGGGAGTCGTATGGCGATCGCATACGGCCTACATCACACCAAGTGTCTTGGGCGCACGTCGTCGCCAAGTGCTGTTACGATGTCCAAGCTGGTTTGACTTGTGAACGCGGTGCGAGCTCGAGGTACATGTGCTGCGTTGTGGAATCGAGGCCAAGTCAAAGTCTGCATCATTCCCTCGTCAACTCTACGTTTGCAACGACCACCATCCACAATGTCGTGAGGATGTCCGATCCATCAGCTGCGTCTACCAGTGACAAGAACGCGTTAGCATGGGAAAAGGTGCTCTGGAGAGTACAGCCATACCCTGATAATCATGTCGATGACTCGTTTCTCTCCTCTGTTCGAGCTCTGCGTGCGTCGCCGTGTTGTGCTTGATCAAGCTCATGTCATCACCATCGCAGCGTCCAAACCACGCCCCAAGCTGTCATCTCTGCTCCGCGCAGCCCTGCCCATCACGCAGCATGTCATCGTTGTCGCTCTCCTCGTTGCCGTCTTCAGAGCATTGCTGCATGGCTGGGTCCAACCCGTCGATATCTGCTGGGTCTGCTTGATCGCTGGCGGTCTCGGCTGGGCAGTCTGGCGTCTGGGATGGGGTAGCAAGCCAGAAACCATTGAACCCTACTGTACGTCCTCGTAGTCCCCTCACAAGTACAGTGTGCTGATCCACGTCCTCAAGCTCTACTACCGCCGCCAACACCCCTCCGACCGCTCCTACTCCCTCCTCTGCTCCTCTCACTGCTCTCGCCCATCTTGGCAACGCTGACAAAAGCAACTACGTCCGACTCGATCTGGCCGTTAGCCGGCGGGCTATTCTTCGTCCATCTGCTCCTCGCAGACTTCCGAACCGGGCGCGACCGTCGCTTACGCCGCTTGAGGGTTCTGAAACGGCGCGAGCGACGACTCAGTGCCGGTGCAAAGCCCGTGGATGAAGACGAGGTCGAAAAGAGGTATGTCTCGCGCGAGACGGCAATGCTACTGACGGGGTGCAAGCTTGTCGTCCTCGCTGTCCCTCACATCGGCTCTGTCGGCGTCCATCGTCCTGGCGTCAAGACTGCCGTCAGACGCCCACGTCTTCAGTCTAGTCCTACTCGCAACCGGCTTGTTTGCCGGTTTCCCAGTGCTAGCCAAGGGCGTACGCGTATGTCCCTCTCCGAGCCGAGAGCACAGCTCACGCCGTCGTAGGAAGCAGGCCCGCGATTCTCCTTCCTGCTCACGAGCTCACTGCTCTTCCTCGCCGTCTCCCTCTTGCCCCGCTCGACGCCATACGCTGCTTCAACGAGCTCGGGGTCCGACCCTGCTCTGCGGGTCGTACAAGAGTTGGTCCACCCAGTCTTGGCGCTCTCGCTCCCGGCACGCGCGTTGCTGTGTATCATTGCGCTCGCAAACGTCGGCGGACCTCTTGCGTTCTGGGTCGGGTGGAGGTGGAAGACTCGGCGGAGCGGTGGATGGGACGTCGCCCGCCCAAGAGTTCGTAACGTCAATCACAGATAGCAAGGCTGCCATGTGACGTTGTATCGCCATGTGTGAGAGTGGCTGTCTATATGGACACGCTAGGTTCGGCAGAGATACACGGCTGCATACGTCTACTCCTCATCGACAGCCTCGGCCAGTGCCGCAACGGGCGCTTTCCGCGAGAGGGACGAGCCCTGCTTCTTGCCTGCCCAATCTTGCTTGTTCTGCGGACGTGTCAGCCGGGACTGTATTGATCATAAGGGCTAGCCGAACATGGAGCGCAGATCAAAAGTCTCTAGTGCCCCAGCTGGAATGACAGCTAAGCCTAGAGATGACGACTCTGCAGAGTATAGTGATGGTCTATCAGCCGACGCAAAAGCTCGGTCGATACGAACGGATAGACAGGACTGCTGCCGGTGACAACTAGGCTGGGATCATGACTCGCCGCACCGCGCGCGCTGGTAGGCCTGTCTGCCTTGCTACGACTGAAGCTGCTGCCTTGCTCGTTCACACGAGCTGTCTCGCGTATGATCATACCATTAAAAAGCCTGACGGGACGCTCTCATACCTTGGGCGCTGCGACATTGCGTCCGCCCTCAGACCGGGCACAATGGGTAATCGGAGGGAAGGATCGCTCACTCCAGATAGACTCGGCATACTGTCATACGAGGCTCAACGTCGAACTTGTCGCGTGTGGGACGAAACGAAGCAGTTGCGCACATTACAGAACCAATGCAGATCACTGCCCGGTCCTTGACGTAACCAAGCAGCACGCTCAGGACAAAGCCGAGCATCTGGTTACCTCGAACTTGTACAGCCGATCTTCGGGTCCTCGCAGTCACCAAGCTAGTAGTATTACTAGCCTGAGGCGCGGTTCCAAGATAAACCGCTCCGTGACGGTGACCGTGTTAAGACACGCAGAATCGAACGAGGCTAGCAGCCGTTATGGGCTGATGGCGACACGATCCGATGTGTGACGAGTCAGGATGCGGCCTGGCAGATCTGCTGATGCGAGTCGACGAGGCGTGTACACGAGCATGAGGGTTCAGGTGATGCCACCGGATCCCGTCCATCGCTATGCAACCCGCCCCCCGTGGACTACGCGGTAGCAGTGAGACCGTGTGGTGACGAGTGAAGGCAGTGAGATGGCCGCCATCTCGCGAGAGGCAAATGCAAAGTCAACCAAAGCCCAACGAGCTTGTCTGACTCGGTTGGTAGCTCTCCATACGGCGGCCATGATACATCAGACAGTAAGCAAGGAACAGCACTCACGTCGGTTGCGAGAGCGAGACCAGCGACGAGCGCAGGCGCAATGAAGCCCCAGAGGAGGACTTGGCGCGAGGCACGGGGGGTGAGGGTAAAGTTCTTGTAGACGTTTTCACGCTGCGTGCGGTCGCGTTAGCATGTTTGATCTGGGTTGAGGAAAGACGTACCATTTGCGACCATCGCTCGATGGCGGGATCGAGCTGTGAGACTTTAGTGCCTCTTACCTCCTGTCAACAGCGCGACAGCACCCAGGCTGCTGCTTGGCCTATGAAAACGAGGTTGAACGCACCCGTACCGACTCTACGGATCGGATGGTCAGCACACGCTATCTCGACGTACGTCTAGACGAAGGCCGTAGAGCTCTGCATGTACTCACGGTGTCCTCCTCCGCCTGCCATACTGTGTTGGTCAACCTGATCAAGTCGCAGTCGTTGTAGCAGGATGCGACCAAACCGGGCAAACGGGAACCCGCACTTAGTGACGCGGGCGCAACTAAACCGACGCGGGAGCAGAATAGGCGCGACACAATAGGCGCGTGAAGGGCCGTGCTCAGGCTGCACGCCGACATCCACGTCGAGCATCACTTTATCATCAAGCAGGATGGCGTCCAACAACTCTCAGAGCAGTCACAACCACGGTCAAGACTGGTCCCAGCAGAACAACTACCAGCAGCCGTACAGCGGCCAACAGCAGTGGATAGCACACGGACCGTCCGGCCCACCACCACCTCCGCAAGACTATTACTCGCAGCAGCAACAGCAGTATCCCGCGCAAGCGTACAGCGCAGGCTATGGCCACGATTATGCGTACGGACAGACCCAGCACCCGCCTCACCACCGGAGTGAAGGCCGCTGGGAGCGAGGGCGGGACGCGGATGAACTGGCAGTGAGTGCACGTTCCTTTGATCGGACAAATGCCTTGGTCGAACTGCTATCACACGTATATCCTGATCGCACCAGCTGCTCGTCCACTGGCTGGTTGGCACGCGTAGCAGATGACAGACCGCCAGCCCAGGGTGCTCACGATCGACTCGCTCATCGTTATGTGGCACGCGTTTGATTGGCTTGTTGAAAGCTGCTGCGATGCCTTCACGCTGCTACGTAGCCTGCTAGGGGCTTAGTTCTGCAGAGGTGTTTGGCAGGTCTTCTCAGTGTCTGCAGCGCTTTCGGTCGTACCCTACCCGACCTCTCGGTGTATTGTGCCGAACGACAAACTCGTCGCAGACCAACAGCGTACAAGGAGCTATCTCCGACCCTGCTTGATTTCCATGTTATCGTGCCAATATCCCTCCAGCGGGTACGTCGCTTGGTCGCGTCGTCAAAGTATAGATCAACTCGAAGGACTTCCGCTTGTCGCCCTGCCTCGGCCAGACGTGAGCTAGAAGCATCCATACGCACTATGTGCTGCTGGGGCTCTTGACGCCTGGCCGTCGTATACGGAGAAGCGTCCGCTCAAACATCATCGTCTGGCATCGAGCGCGTGACCGCACAGCGTGTATAGACGCTCTGTGCAGTCGAACAGCTTGGGTGCTCGGGCCACTGAAACTGGGGCACAACAGCTGCATTTCGTCGCGCGGCCTACATGAGGTAGCGCCGTGGGGACTGCAGCATCTGTTTATAGCCCGAGTGCATCCACGGCCTGTCCTTGCTTGTCTCCTTCCGAGCTGACATCGTCGCAGGAATACGGCCACTCGGCGAGCCACCAAGACAGCTACAGTGCGGCGAACTGGGATGGCGCGGTTAGTCGTTCAAGACTCGAGACGTCTACCTGTACTGATTCGTCAAAGTCTGGTAGCGGCCGTGAACCTCGCGCCCGCCGACCGCCAAAGGGCCCATCCGAGGAATCGCGGCATATCATCTTCTTGGGCATTGACAATGAGATGAACGAAGCCGAGGTAATGTATACGATTTCCATCACAACAAACACTGAATGCGATTGTAGCTACTTGAATGGCTTCGCAACGAGCACAAGGCGTCCATCGACTCGACAACGATCATCCGCGACAAGCAGACGGGCGCCTCCAAAGGGTTTGGATTCGCCATGTTCTCGAGTGTCGCGGGCGCAAGTGCTTTCTTACACGCCAAGTGAGTATGCTGTCGTGCCGCGATTCAATGCTCATGACCTTCAGCTACCCGCTCGTCTCCATCCCCGCTCTCCACGCCCACTCGCAGCCACGCAGAGTCAAGATTGACTTTTCCGCTTCGGCAAACAACCCAGGTGCGCCGCCGCCCGGCTCCGGCTCCTGGGGCGACGCTTTCGCACCTGTACCATCCGGCCCATCGGCAGGACGCGGCCCAAGTCATAAAGTCAACGATGGCATGCGCGATATCGGCCCTCCTGGCCGTGGAAACCGGGTACTGCTTATCCGCGGGTTGGATGTCTTGACGCGAGGCGACGAGGTCGTACATCGCTTAGCTGAAGAGGTCGATTGCCTGCTCAAACGGCCGCAAGCGGGTGGTTTGAAGGGAAGGCGAGCGATCCAGCGCGTCGTCTTGCTTTCGGATCAGCGGACCAAAGTCGGGTGGGGATTTGGCTTTGTCGAGTTTGCAAATGCAGAGGTGGGTTCCGTGTCACGGTAGAGCGAGCTGAAGGCTGATCGGTACGACAGGTTGCTGCCGCGATGCTCCCTCATCTAATCTCGCCCGTCTCGCAGCCTCGCGGATTCGTGCTGCATTCGGCGCCCCATCGGCCTGTGGCCGTGTCATTCGCCAATACGGCCTCATTTGCACCGTCTGAAGAGGGCGTGGAGGGTTGTGTACAAGCCTCTGGGCCTGGTGGGCTCGGCGGCGGCGCCATGTCCGGGCTGTGTGCCTACTGGGACGTGCGCGCAGAGGCGACCGAGACGCTGGGCGGATCAGGCGACCGTGGGGACGACGAAGAGCTCGACGCGTTCATTCGGGATGCTGTTGCCGCGGCGGGCGGGCCGGCGGCTGTCACGTCCAGCACTACGACCGATTCGGCACCGACAGAGGGCCTGAGCCAAGCAGGGCCGATCAGTATCAGTACGAACCTCAAGGCCAAGCGCAAGGAAGCCCCGGATGGCCTGGTTCCGATCGCCGAGAAGAGACGGGCGAACGTATTGGGCGATGATGAGGACGAGGAGGATCTAGTGGGCAGAGACACGGTTCTGGCCTCACGCAGTGCGTCCCGCACTCGGTCGATGCCAGAGTTACCCGGCTGACACGCTGTAGCCAAGGGCGTCCACATGATTCCCACCATGGCGACGAGTAAGAAGGTAAAGGCATTGTGGCACACGCGGGGTCGCACTGTGATGATGGGCACTCACCACCTCCTGTTCTGCGCTAGATTGCCAAGAACATCTCCAAGTGGAACACGAAACAGACCGAGCTTGCCGTCCCGGCACCCGCCAAAGCTCCCGCAAACTTGTCGACGGCCAATGCGGCACTTGGAAGCGCCTCAAAGTGGACTGCGACACCGACACCTGTGATTGACTGGATGCTGCCGTTGTGGATACCGAGCGAATGTTGACTGTGCTTCGGCATGCTCCAGGCTGCTTCGTCATCGCCGACTACAACGCCTGTCGTTGAGGAGAAACCCCCGTCACCGGTGGCGGTGCCGACAGACGGCTTCGACTACACCGACAACTCTACATTTGCAACAACCGGCAAAGTCGCGTGTCTGTTGTGCCAGCGGCAATTCAAGACCGAGGAAGTGCTCAAGAAGCACGTTGCGCAGTCGGATCTACACAAGGCTCGCACATTTATTGCCCGGTTCGAGACGGGCGTCTGTGACGATTGTACTGACGCGTGGACTCTTCTGAACCTCAACCCTCAACGTCAATCCATCAAACACCTCGATGCTGTTCCGCTTTTTCTTCTTGATGATTCTGCCTAACGCTAACAGACGAACCTCGCGAACCCTGAAATGTGTGAACTCGGGTCCAAACGCAAATCAGCGGCTGTCAGTGCCGCTGCGGGCGACAGTGAAGCCAAGAAATACCGAGATCGCGCAGCCGAGCGCCGAACCGTTTTCAACCAGTCACACATACCGACGCCAGAGGAGGCTCCGGCGTCCAGTATTCGCAAGCGCGTAGATGGGCCGGTGCCGACTGCGAAACCTGAGCCGGCAGTCGAGCCCGCCAAGGACGACTCCAATGTCGGCAATCAGCTGTTGGCCAAGATGGGCTGGAAGGCCGGAAGTGGACTGGGTCTCAGTGGCGATGGTCGAGTTGCGCCAGTCCTGGCACAGCAATTTGAGAATCGTGCTGGTCTTGGCGCTAGTACTGGCCGCGAAGCCGGCAAGTACCAGGGTCAAGAGGGGTATCGGACGATGGCAAAGGACATGGTATGGCCCAAGCACCACGCACGCATGGCATGAGCTGATGGTTGCGCAGGCCAAGAGTCGGTATGATAAACAGTAGTCCGGCATGCGTTACCATCGAGATGTAACACTGGATCTGTACGCCCGCATCAACGCAACCCTGCACTCAATCGGTCGATCGCTGGCGCCAAGGGCACAAGGGCTCGGCGCGAATCTCTCCCTCACGGGACCCCTTTGGGGTGCTAACTTTGTAGCAGTTGCCATCACGTCGACCGTGATACTCTCATCTGACACTGGTTCAGCTCACTGCTCCAGAAATCTTGCAATACATTCTCTTGACAGCATGTCAGAAGACCAGTCGACTATCCCTTGGAAGCCCTTTTTGCCAGTGCTATTAGGCCGCATGTCTGATGGTGAGTTGCTCTACCGTTGGTGACGCGCGATACGAATGACCCTTGCAGCGGTGGCGTGGACTTATATCTTTCCCTGGCTACCAGCGATGCTTGCTGGCTTTGGCTTGTCCCAACGAGACATTGCCTTCTACTCGGGTGCCGCCGAATCCGGTCGGTGAACTCATTGACACGAGTTCAGGCTGAGATCTCTTCAGCTATGGTCGCCGTCGAGGGTGTGCTCGCCGTCCCGATGGCTCGCGCTTGCGATCACTACGGACGCAAGCCTGTCTTGCTCTTCTCGGTCATGTGGTTTGCTGTCGTGATGCTTGGTACGGGTGCGAGCAGCTCGACCGCAGAGGTGGTGCTGTGGAGGCTTCTCAGTGAGTAACGCAGGTGGTAAAAGCAGCGACTGACCCAATTCAGCTGGCGTCAATGGCGCTTCAATAGCCACTCGGACGATGACGGCGGAGATCACAAATCCCAAAAACCGTGTCAAGACGTTTGCAATCTTCTCCCCGTCATTTGCCGTGTGTCCTCAATACGACGCAGTAAAATGCGACTGATTACCAAAAAGGTAGCTGCATCTGTTGCTACTGGGCTGAGTGGCTATCTTGCGGAGCCCAAAGGTCGCATACCCGTACTCGGCACCGTCACCTTGTTCCAGCGAAACCCATATCTTCTATCAAGTCTTGCTTGCGCCACAATGTGAGTGGGTATGACGTGCTTCTGATAGCGCCTCATAGCCGCAGGCCGATCGCTGCCTTTGCCCTCGGATGGTTTCGGCTTCCTACGGTGAGTCGCGGCCGACTACAACCACAACTCTAACAGATCACAGCGCAGTCAGTCAATAGAGGTCCAGGTCAAAGCCGGCACGCAACGAGCGTCCTCCTCAGTTTGGGATGCTGCCCGTCAGCCAGGCATAGCTTTGCTATTGCTTACATTTTGTGGTGAGTCGTCCAACGCGGAAGGGGCTGAATATCTGCAGTCTATCAAACTGTCGAGTTCGCTTCTATGACGGCAGTCACTCTGACGGCGAGCACGTCTCGTGCTGCGGGCGGTTTGGGACTCAGCGTGGGTAGCGATTCTCGGGGTTCCCAAGCTCGAAAGCTCATGGATGCCAGATCACCAATATCGGCCTCATCTTTACGTTGCAAGCAATTCTAGACGCTGTCCTGTCACCCTTCGTCGTTCCAGCCCTAGTCAAGCGTTGCGGTCTGGGCAGGGCCGTTGTGGTCGTCTTACTACTCTGGCCAGTGTCTTGTGCGCTGTTTCCGGTGTCCATCTGGCTTGCTAGATACGAGTCATCTCTCGTCTGGATGATGCTTGGCCTGCACATCCTGGTTCGCGTACTGGCCTCCATGGCGTGGTCGTGAGTTCTACAGAGCCTAAGCGTCATGCCCTTTGACAGCCGCAGGATCATCGACATGGCAGTGCCAGAACTCGCTCGCGACGACCTCTTAGCTCTCACGTACGCGTGCAGCATGATGAGTGGAGTGAGCTTTCCACCGAAGACATGATCAGCAGAACTCACCCCTGTCAGTCGCTCGGCCGGGCATGCGGCCCCCTCATCTTTGGGTATGTCCAAGGCATCCGCTTCGACCAGCTCACTCATGCCGTGCAGAACCCTCTACGGCGTCTCGACCGACGCAGACGAGGGCAGCTGGAGACGGCAGATCGTTTGGATCTTGTTCTTTGCGATCTCGTGGGCTCCCGCACTGGTGGCAGCGATGATACGGCCGCCAAAGGTCACGCCTGCTGACGAGACCGAGTTGGCCGACGAGGAGGAAACGTTGCTGCAGCCACAGTGATGCACAACAAACTCACACCTTGCGCTCTATCTGCGTGCCTGGCCAAAGGGACCCATCGTCTCCAGTCGAGGAGGGATCGGCACGACCGGTTAGTACGCCGCCTGCATACGAGAACGGCGGGCGACTCGTTGACACGACGTACAGTCTTGCGATGCGAGGTGTTACAACGCTGCCTTGGCAGGCGTTCGGCCCGATTCTCTTGAGTCGGATATCTCATGGTGCGTGGCCACAAGAAAGGCAAGGAGCTCACCGTCGCTCAGCCTTTGTCTACTCCTTCGTCTATCCCCTCTTGCCTTTCATGTTGGCGTCATTCGGGTTACCTACGCACGATGTCGCATTCTATGCTGGCCTTTCKGTCGGTAATCTTTCACCATCTTCGACACAATCTAATGCTGGACGGCAGGAATCGCTCATGATGATGGTCGAAGGCGTTGTTGCGATTGAGATGGCCCGGCTGTGCGATCGCTACGGACGCAAGGCAGTGCTCATAGGTAGCCAAGTCTGGCTGGCAGCCACGGCAGTGTGCTTTGGCACGAGCACTTCAGTAACTACAGTTGTCATCTGGCGATTACTTAGTGAGCGTCTGCAGCCCACATACTTTGTTGCTGACCGCTCTACAGGTGGAATCAATGGCATCTCTGTGGCAACGCGATGCATGGTCGCGGAGATCTCAATTGCGAGCAACAGAGTCCTGATGTTCTCCATCTTCGTACCGGCCTTTCCAGTGGGCATGTCTGTGGGGTGAGTCGGCCTTGGGACGTGTTGCAAGACTCAACTTCGTTCAGGAACCTCATCGGAGGCGTTCTTGCTGCTCCAGAAGGTCGGCTACCGCTGCTAGGCTCGATTAAGCTGTTCCAACAGCTTCCTTACCTATTGCCGGCGCTTGTCATCGGAGTCATGTTCGTGAGCGCATTGTCAGCAAAGCTCGACTGACGCTATATCAGCACAGTTGGGGCCGCTAGTGTCTCCCTCGTCTATGTCATTGAAGTGCGTGAACGCCGACCAGTAGACGGTGCTTATGTGCGTGAATGTAGACGGGTGGTCGTCAAACGGTCAGCGCAGCAAGTGGCAGCCCACTGGCTGTCTTGAAAGACCGCAAAGTTGTCCTCATACTGTGCACTTTCCTCGTCTTTCAAATCGTGGAATTCGCCTGTTTCACCGCTTTCACTCTTACTGCAAGTACTCCAGTCGCACAGGGCGGACTGGAGATGTCTGTCAGTCCGCGCCTGGCCACGCTCTACCTCACGCTGACGGTGTGCTAGGCCGCCACCATTGGCGTCATTTTGGCGTGCGAAGCCCTTGTATGCGCTTTGATCTCGCCTGTGGCGGTCGGCATGATTGTTCAACGGCTGGGGAACCGTCGGAGCCATCTGCTTTTCTTCCTCACATTTCCGATTTCGGTCCTTTTCTACCCCATCGTTTGCGCATTCGCTCACTCGGCGCTATTGCCCATCCTTCTCGTCGTGCATGTTCTGATCAGGATCCTCGGGGGTTTCGCATGGCCGTGCGTCTTTCCGCTTACACGCATGGTCAGAGCTGACCCATCCAGCTTGTTCGATGTGCTCATTATCGACAGTGTCCGGCCAGAGACGCTGGCTTCGGTAAATGCATGTCAGATGATCAGCGGGGTGAGTCTAGTGTACTCTTGGATATTGCTGCACTAAAACGCGCTGTCTAGGCTACCGGCCGCGCCATCGGCCCTACGCTCTTCGGGTAGATCGTCTGGCTAAAATATATCACACGCTGATTTGTCTGACAGCACCCTATACGGCCTGGCAACAATTGCCGACCCCGGCACTCTGCAGAGACAGCTGGTGTGGTTAGAAATCTTCTTACTGTCATTGGTGCCCGTCTGGCTCGGCATCCGAATGTACAAGCAGCCCACTCAACTGGGCAATTCTAATGATGACCAAGAAGCGCTGCTCGTGGAATGACGGGGTATGCATACAGATCGCCGCGCCGCTCCTTTGAAACAGACCGTGAAGGCGCGGCAGCGACCAGCAACAACGGCCAGGGTAAAAAATGGCTTTGACTACAATTCCATGGAGACAATTCGCACCCATCTTATTAAGTAGGATTGCAGACGGTAAGATGACGCGCGAAGTGAGGCAAGGAGCTGACAAAATCGCATACAGCAATCTCCTACTCATACGTGTTCCCCTTTATGCCCCGCATGCTGGCAAGTTTCGGCTTGACCTCTGCGGAGGTGTCCTTCTATACTGGCCTCGCAGTACGTCAACTATCCCTCTTCCGCCTTTGACTGATCCCAGGGAACAGGAATCGCTCAAGATGGTAGTCGAGGCTATTGCTGCTCTGCCAATGGCTGCGATCTGTGATCGGTTGGGCCGGCGACCGACGTTGCTTCTTTGCATGACAGTCATGACTATCGTCTGTGTCGGAACCGGCACGAGTAGATCTGTCGCGGCCGTGGTTGTCTGGAGGTTTTGCAGTGAGTTTGTTAGTGGAGTCATCGTAAGACTGATTGTATGAGGCGGCCTCACTGTGGTCTCCTTGGCGGCTCGAACGGCGCTGGCAGAGCTGTCCACTCCAGAAAATCGCGTCGCTATATTTTCAGTCTTTACCCCTTCGTTTTCCTTGGGAATGGCAATAGGGTCAGTTGCCTGCCAGAGAAGTCTGCAATCACGCGCTGAAGTGATCAGGCAGTTCATTGGAGGGGCTTTAGCAATGCCAGCTGGTCGCATACCCATTCTTGGCAATTGGAGCGTCCTTGAGCGCTGCCCGTACCTACTTGCCTCTGTTGCTGCTGCTGTCGTGTCAG
Organism: Holtermannia corniformis; assembly: GCA_001599935.1. Lineage (NCBI taxonomy): Eukaryota > Fungi > Basidiomycota > Tremellomycetes > Holtermanniales > Holtermannia > Holtermannia corniformis. The sequence continues at coordinate 270,387 of BCIJ01000011.1, read as the reverse complement.
TGCGACGCTTTGGAATGATTTATCATGTACTGATGTCGTCTCAGTCCTGCCCTGACGGCAATCTACATTTTCGTCGACTTTTCCGAGGTACGCCAAATGGAGAACGTTTTGATCAGCGTTTGACGATCTTGGAGACCCGATTGCAAGTACCGACAGGTGATGTTCAGCCCAAAATCAGCACATGGCGTATGTTGCATCAACCCGGCGTGCTCATGCTTCTGGTAATTTTGTGTAGCGAGTCGCAAGATATCCAGCAATTTTAGGGCTGACCCGGTACTCGCAGCATATCAGCTTGTGCAATTTGCCCACATTGCCGCTGCCGCGCTGGTTCCAAGTACACCGGAACAGTACGGGGGCTTCGACTGGCCCGTCAGTCTGCGCATGACGACGAAACCATCTGACCATCCAGGCTTCTCTCATCGGCACCCTACTGGGAGTGGAGGGCATCACACTTGTAGTGCTGTCACCGTTTGTGGTCAAGTTCCTGGTAGATCGTTTCGGCAGACGTCGCGCTCTCATAGCTATGATCGCCGCGTATCCAGTTCTCACGCTGGCGTACCCACCGGTGATCGCCATGGTGCGCTCGCCGCTGTTGGGCTGGGGTATCGCGCTCCATGTTGCCTTACGCGTGCTTGGGACTATGGGGTGGTCGTGAGTTGAGCCGGGCTGGGGAACAGTACTGACTCAGGCGGTAGGCTCCTTGACCTTCTGGTGATCGAAATTGTCCCGCCAGAATATCTTGCCACTGCATACGCATTGTCTATGGTGTCTGGGGTTGGTACCGAATCGATGAAGTGCTTCCGTCAGCTGATATCTCCTCTAGGCTATCGGGCGGACCATCGGACCAATCTTATTTGGGTGGGTGCCAGTGTTGACTGCTAGCACGCTCTGTCTTGGTCATCGATCGCTCACTTCGTGTGCAGATCGTTGTATGGCGTATCCATCCTGTCACCTGCAAATTCTCTCGGTCGGCAGTCTGTGTGGTTTGCCATTTTCATCATTTCGCTGGTGCCTTTGGTGTTGGCAGTCCTGCTCCGCGCGCCCGAGGCGCTCCGATCATCGGCGACTAACAGCACGGACGACGAGGATGCTCCCTTATTGGCCTCAGTGTGACCGGTGACACTTCGCAAGGAGCCGTGCAAGCTTGACCAATTTTGTATGTAGCATGAGCGCATCTGGCTAGCAGTATCCGTTCTCTGATTGGCGCAGTACCATACAGTTCTGAGATGGCAACCAAGAACACTGATCGACGGTTCGCGCAAGCTGATCATAATCCTGCATCGCCTGGTGCAGGCGGCATCACTTTATCTCCAACCAGTAGCCTTCCTTTCTCATCGCATTCCCTTCTTCTCACCAGGGCATTTCATAAGCTGGACAGCGCAAGCCGTACTCAATATTTGATCACTTGTTTGTAGCATGACTTCATCCTCGATTGCATGGAAGCCGTTCCTGCCCATTTTGGCGTGTCGGGTAGGAGACGGTGAGTCTAAGATATCCCTCCAATATGCATGGCTGACTGCAACAGCTGTGGCCTACGCGTACATCTTTCCATTTATGCCGAGGATGATTGCAAGCTTTGGCCTTCCTCCGCAGCAGGTAGCCTTCTATACCGGACTGACGGTGAGTAGCAGATGAATGAGCTGGGCTCCAGTGACACCGCTGGGATAGGAATCGCTCAAGATGCTCGGCGAGGCAGCCGCCGCTTTCCCTTCCGCCTACATCTGTGATCAATTCAATAGGCGAACGGTCCTCATCGCGAGCTCGGTATGGCTTTCCATCGTATGCGTAGGCATGGGGTTCAGTCAGTCTGTTGGTACCGTGATAATGTGGAGGTTTCTGAGTACGTCAAGGTCATATACCCGGCTCGCATGCGCTAACATGCCTGCAGGTGGACTAAATCCTATACCGCTCACAACACGGACCATGGTTGCCGACATGTCCAATCCGCTGAACCGAGTTTTGATGTTCTCCATATTCGGGCCTATCTTTGCATGGGGGATGACGATTGGGTCAGTAGTCTTGATTGCCTGGGCCGGTAGGGCTGCTGATACGTGCCCAGAGAGCTCATAGGTGGGACCTTTGCCGAGCCCGCTACGAGAATTGCGAAGCTTGGCAGCTTGGAGTTGTTCCAGCGCTACCCTTACTTGCTGGCGTCGATCGGTGCTGCTTCAATGTTAGTATTACTCCAACGTCATGAGTAGTATTCACTGACATATTCTTCTTTCAGGCCGATGCTCTCAGCCGCGGCACTGTGGTTGCTTCTCCCAAAGGCGAGTGTGGGCTGGTCGAAGAACGTCATCTCATGCACGACTCAGTGGAGCGCAGCAAGCCATGGACAGCAAGCGGGTAGAAAAGCCAGCATTATGGAAGGGCTACGCCAGCCCGGCATGCTCCTTCTCGTCTGTAACTTTATCAGTGAGTGTTTCGTTACAAACTGGGCTCTTTTGCGTTGACTGAGCTATACCGCAGTGTTCCAGATCAACGAGTTCGCCCACGTCGCGGCAACTGCACTTGTAGCCAGCACTGCCGTGCGTGATGGCGGCCTTAATCTCCCGGTAAGAGAAAGCTGGTCTAGCCGCGCTAGCCTGACGTGGAACAGGTTTCCACGATCGGCTACTTGCTCAGCCTCGAGGGCCTCTTGTACGCTCTGCTATCCCCATTTGTTGTCTCCTTCCTTGTTCCTCGATTTGGGAACAAGTCTACGCTACTCGCAATGATGAGCGCCTACCCCGTATTGGCAGCGACGTATCCTATCGTGATAGCATCGGCATTGTCGCGCTGGCTACCGCTCGGCGTGGGACTGCATCTCTGTCTACGATGTTTTGCGGCGATGGCATGGGCGTGAGTCAATCCGTATGTAGGATGACTTGAAGCTGATCTCATCGCTCAGACTGTTCGACCTCCTCATCGTAGAGTACTCGCGACCCGAACTCCGCGCCATGGGCAACGCACTAGCAACTGTAGCAGGTGTCAGTTGTGCGTAATCGATCGAGTTGTTAGCTGACCTTCTCACAGGCGATCGGTCGAACGCTAGGACCGGTGCTGTTCGGGTACGCATGTGCTCGCCGCTTGACTACGATACTGAGGCAGCCACAGATGGCTCTACGGCACGGCGACCACGGCACCTGCGGGTACTTTGGGCCGCAACGGTGTCTGGCTTATCATGCTCTGTCTGTCCGCCCTCCCGCTGTACACAGCCTCCCGCATGCAGGGCCAGACCGACAGCAAGGAAGTCGAAGAAGGCCTCGCCACTGAGACCACTCCTCTCATCGTCCCCATTTGAGGTTTACACAAAACTGGTTTTCGAGCTGCGCGATACTACGCATAGATGAGACTACACGACATCATAACGAGAATGCATCACCATGTGGAACATGCCAATAAGGGGTGAAAGGAGACAGCGCTAATCATAGCGATCGTCATGATCGTCATGATCGTCATGATCGTCACTACACGCACCCCTTTTGTCGGGCGACGTGCCGATGGCCGTACACAGTGCTAGGGCGTCGTGATTTGTCCATGCAACTGCCATCTTGTTACTTTCATGACCGGCACAGTGGTCCCATGGCGATCTTTCATTCCGGTCATCGCCGCCAGGGCAGCTGATGGTCAGAACACCTTGGTGCACACTACATAGATTGATCTTCCCAACAGCATGCGTATACGGGGTCGTCTTCCCTTTTGTCCCTCAGCTTCTAGCCGATCTTGGGCTATCGGCATCCGATGTCTCCTTCTATGCTGGGCTTGCCGTGAGTTGCTGTATGGCCGTTGTGCAGCACTCAATGGCCGAGCAGGAGGCCCTCATGATGGGTGTAGAAGGGGCGATCGCGTTACCTGTCGCTCGCTTATGTGACACTATCGGTCGTCGCAGAGTCTTAGTGGCAAGTATGCTGTGGCTCGCGATGTGGTCCTCCGCGCTGGGATTCAGTCATTCCGTCAGAGCTCTGCTTTTCTGTCGCTTCATGTGTAAGCCGAACTTTACGACTGGAGATGCTGATGTCGAAGGTGGTATCAACGCTGTTCACATCAGTACGCGGACCATTACTGCTGAATTGGCGAGGGAAGTTAGCGAAACCGCTCGCACCACCATGTATGCGGTTTATGTACCTGCCTTCACTGCGGGGCAGTCCTTTGCGTGCGTGAAAGACAGCTTAGGTATGTATTCATCGATGTACAGGACCGTGCTTGGTGGGATGCTCTCAAGACCGGAAGGCCGATTGCCTCTACTGGGCGACATGCAGATTTTCAAGCTCAACCCGTACGCTCCGCCCTCAGTTGCCATTGGATTCATGTGAGTCTCCCGGCCACCATCTGCATGTGACTCAGTTATCTAGTGCTATCGGGGCGGCTGTCTGCTGCCTCATATGGCTGCCAGAGGTATGCACGGGGTCTTGATCCCTACTGCACGATTCCTGAGTATACAAAGACGCTAGGCAAAGCATTCGGACAAGAGCCTGCAGGAAACTCAAGAGCTCGGGCAGGCGCATTGACAGCCGTGCGACAACCCGGTATCCAAACATTGCTGTCTGTATATCTGGGTGCGTCGCATCTTCGCTGCAGCATCATGCTGCTAAACGAGTGCAGCTACACAGATTGTAGATTTCGCGAATATCACAGCTCTCACGATCGTGGCAGCTACGCCAGTAGAACAAGGGGGCTTTGGCATGTCGGCAAGTAGCGCAAGATCCTCCAGGAGGTGACTGATAGCTTATCAGGTGCCGACCATAGGCTTTGTGTTGACCTGTCACGGACTGTTCTACGCGATATCGTCACCCTTCATTGTGCGCTACACTGTGTCGCGCTTTGGCAAGAGCCAGGGACTCGTTGTGCTGCTGTCCGTGTGGCCCCTTGCGGCATTAGCTTGGCCGCTGCTGGTCAACAGTGCCACCATCCGGTGGATTCTGTACGCCGGTTTGGTGGTACACTCAGCGTTGCGCATCGTTGGCGGAATGGCATGGCCGTAAGTGATTCGCCATCCTTACGTTGTCTACTGACAGAATCAGCCTCAACGACATGCTCTTGGCCGAAATGTCTCGCCCAGACTTGTTGGCAATGTCAAACGCGTGCAACACCGTTGTCGGGGTATGTTTACATCAGCTGCATTCGCTCATGGCTGACTCGGGATAGTCAATCGGCAGATTCATCGGCCCTGCATGGATGGGGTCAGTTTAACCACAGTCGGACCCTGACGACTGATGCGCGTCGTAGGTGGCAATACGGTCTTTCCACCGCAGCAATGCCTGGTACAGCCGCACGTCAGACTGTGTGGATCACACTGTTTGCGATCTCCCTTTGTCCCGCGCTACTAGCACGACGTTTGGCCAGAGAATATTCCGACGTGGAGACCATCATCGATGTTGAAGCTCGGGAAGAGTTGCTCGCCCCCCGAACTTCATGAGATCTTTCATCAGATGAGACGATAGTACTGTAGGAGGCGGATGTACCACGCGCTTCGGTAGAATCCTACCCGATCAAGATATTGCCAGTGAGAATACGTATCATCACTTGGGACTCCTTTGGCCGGCGTCGTTTTACACGAGCGTCACAGTGCTGCGCATGAAAGGACATACCGGGCTGGTCACCTTTGTTCCTTTGCTCCGAGACTGTGAAACAATGGACGAAACGCGCTTTGTCCGCTTTGTACTGGCGTGTACAAGAGCGACCGTACTCGCAGCAGGACCGCTGATCGATACCCTAGCCGAATTTAGCATGTGGTACAGCAACGCACTTTCACTTCGGGAGCCGACCGAAGACTGTACGCCACTTCTAGAAGCGGGCGACGACATCGACGGGAATGATGCCCAGCGTCGACCGATGCAGGCGACCCAAACGCCGTACAGCCTGTTCATCCTCCCTTTCTCCGCGTTGACTGTCATTTACACTGCCATCTCTTGCCTCCCCCCGCCGCACAGCTTGTCTTCCTCCATGTCTGCTCTGCTCCACGTCACTGTCACGGATGCCAAAAGTGCTGATCTGGCGGAAGTTAGCCTCGGGGTCTATGGCTGGTGCGAGTCGCTGGGTAACGGAGAGTATTGCGTCGCTGGGCGGGCAATCATCGGCTATGGGTGGACTGATGTCTTTGGCCGGTTGCCTGCCATTGGAATGATGGGTGTACTGTGAGTCGATCGGGACGGCCTTGGCTCGCGCTGACGGCCAACAGTAAGGAGCTCACATCCATCTGCCACACGCCTGCGCTGCTCAAAGCTATGGGCCCTGTCACTATTGCAGGTGAGATTCTTCCTTGGGCTTGCGTTGATCAGAACTCACGGAGCGCAGCATTTGTCGGTCATATCCTCACCTTGTACTTTGCAATCTGCGCTCTGTACGCGCAACGGCAGGCAATGCACCACGCCAAGCATTCCGCGCTGCCAAAAGCTTTGGACCACCGGTCAAGCTACCACACTCTTTTCGGCATTGCACTTCTCGGCGCCATCGTTTCTTGCATTCTGTCGTGGACTTCGTTCGGCATCGTGATGTCGCTGCAAGACAAGATCAGCAATGTCCTCGACCTCACCTCACAAGGACCTGCACTCGGGGGATACGAGGCCGTCACCCAGGTCTCGCTAGGCCAGGGCGGCTGGTTCCTCATGGTCTGCGCTGTGACCAGCACCCTCCCTCTTATCACCATGGGGATTCACTTTGCTCTTGAGTAAGTCATTCTGCTTCTGCCACTCTGCTGACGTTTGACCCGCCAGTGCTCTCGAGTCCGCAGAAGGCGAGATTGCCCTGGACAGCAACGACGAGTTGCTTGTCTCGCCGCCACGTACGCCGAGCGAGAAACACGAGGCATACACCGATGCAGCGGACGCGGTAGCCGTGTTTCGCGCGAGCGACAGTGTTGTGGCTTGAGACAATCCACCCAGCTCAGCAGCAGTTTCCGTAGATGCCATGCAAAGCAAAGTGAAGAACGCAGCATGGACGCCTTATCTGCATGCACTGCGCTGCATCTGTACAATAATCCTAGATATCAATGTACAACGCCCATCACTTTTGTTGTTGGAAGACCTTTGGCAACTGGGCCAAACGCTGCGCCGGCGTGCGCTCGCCAAAGTGACTGGAGCAATCCAGAAGGATCTTGAGTGCGTTGCGCGCGCGCACGCGGGAGATGTCGGTTGAAGCCGCCCGGGTGGGGCGCACAACCTGCGGCCGGTCGTCGCCAAAGGGGTAAGGGAAGTGCTTGTGGAAGAGCTCATAGCAAACGAGCGTCACACCAAATTGGGGTGATGAACGCTGAGAGGTCAGTCAGCAACCACGTGTGCGGGCTAGATAAGACGTACAATAACACTGCTTATGTCAACTGTCTGCATCTTTGGGACCGGCACCGGACTTACCGAGCAACACCACCCTTGTACAGCGCCTTGAGCCCCTCTTCTTGGTAGACCTTTCTGAACCCATCGACAACACCCTTGTAGACCGTCTCGCCAGCACGGGCCTGTGTTTGCAATCGTGTCTTGACGACGTCGGCGGGGGTTGTAAGGTACGCAGCTGTGCAATGTTAGCTGGAAGCGACGGCAACGACGAGATACGCACCAGGCATGCCCGCGATACCCGCAGCGGCAAGCAGCTCGCCAAAGCTGAGCACCTTGCCCCGGTTGCCCTCGCCGAAGACGTCTTTCTACGCTAGAGTCAGCGTCGTGCTCAAGCAGCGCAAGACCACCGACTTTAAGATGGGCATATCTGCAAGTGGCGTTAGCTAGGTGGAACACGAGGCACGGGCTGCTTACGCAGTGAAATAGATTGCGGACTGTTGTAGGTTTAGCATCGGTCATTTGTTGTCCTCACAGTACGCACGAATGGAACATCACTGAGTGGCTCGTCAGCAACAGTGAATCATACTCGACCCACTACTCACCGCCAAATGCACGCATAAGCACCCTGGCAGCTACGTCAGCACTATGCGCAGCTGCAATCAGATTGTTGGCCTAACCTTGTACAAGCCAACTAGACCCAATCCTCTAATGATGTGCAGCGCCCCGCGGCTGACCTGCGTACCGCCCTCGGCCCTTGCGATTTCACCAGCCTGACCTGATCAGCTTGTACCGCGCAGCTGTTACGCGGTCACCGCACCATCTGCAGCCTATGAACGACTCAGCATTGGCAACTCAACGCACATAAAAGCACACACCTGATTTTCAAGACCTCTGTTCGAAGCGCTCATGTCAGCTTGCGCCACGCGGCCCACATGTGGCGTACCAAGAGGGTTCGTGACGATCTGCAAGGCTGTCAGCCTTGTTGCACTCATAGACTAATCTGCTCGACGCACCACTTGACATCCACCAGCCGTACCACCAGCGAGGATCTCCCATGGCAAGGTGATCCTACCCGTCTCTGGATCTGTTGCCTTTTTCCGGATCAACTCGTTGATGGTAAGTTTGATCGCCTGCACGTAGAAGTCAGCATTTTGCGAGGAGCCGACAGATGCAGGACCGACCTTCTCTGGTGCCACGCCGACGAGTTGAGGCCCGACCCTGTGTGTGATCAGTCATCATCCCGTCAATGACATTGTCCCCACCCTCGGTAGAAGGCCCTCACACCACCCTCGTTGGCATAGACTTTCCGAATGCAGTCTCCAGCATTGCGATACAACACCTCGCCAACGACCGTTGATCGTTGGTTCTGCAGCCTACCAGCGGTCTCAGTTAAGCGGCTTATGAACCGCAAGCGACATACCGCGTCTTGACGAGATCAATGGGGTACACTACGGTTGCGCCAATACCGCCCGCAATGCCGCCCTGGATGAAGTTGTACGTCGATCGCGCGAGCTCGCCCAGGAAGCCATGGCCTTGCTTGGCAGAGGGAGCTGCAGTGGACAGCTGAGGCGGTTGCCACTATGGCGAGTCAGCTGTGGCTTTGAGGAGAGTCGCGCGCGGGCGGACCTTTGCATCGAGTAGGGCTGCAAAGTCGACGGCGGCGAGCCTTTGACCGGGCTGGTCATTGCCGCGGCTTGCAAAGTGCCAGATGATGTTTGCCTGTGCCTGTAAGCCTCGTCCAAACACTGTACAATTCCGACGCACCTCCATCGGTGTGAACACGCCATAGCGCATGCTACCAGCCGCTTCATTCAAAAAGTCCGACACGTCGATACGGCCATCCTTGGACCTAGCCGTTGCATCGCGGATCACGCGCTCAACAGTGTCCATCTCGCGAATGACTGATCGGTTCAGCGCTGGCGACTGTGCAGTCACGGAAACGCACTGTTGTGGAAAGCAATCACTTCCGAGTAGCTGATCCTCCGTCCAGAGGTCAGGGTGCATAACGTTGGCAAGCGTTCCAGGACCGATTCCGAGAGCTTGTGACCGGCAATGTCCTATGCAAATTTGTCAGCAAACCTATGATACAGAAACTTTGCGACAGCAAACAATGATGATTTTCTGAAACTCGCTCGGCGAAATGTAGCCATCGCCGTCCTTGTCAAAGTAACGGAACGCCTGTCTGAGGCGCTCGCCCTGGAGGCCCTTGATGAGCTGTGTGAACTCGTTGTCTGCGAGTATGAGCTACAGGGCGGTGGTGCGCAACGCAACGTACAGCCAAGGACGTGCGAGCCATCACGCTTGCCGAGGTAAAGCTTGATCCAGTCACACTCAAAGTTGAACGCTGCAGGTTTGAAATCATCAGAATGCAACGAGGGTGAGAGGACCGCACGCACGGATAAAATCTTTACCACCGGCCTCGATTCCAGCAGACAGCACCGATTTGAACTCGTCAAACGTGATGTTGCCCGATGCGTCGCTGTTCGCACGAGTCAGACATGATCGAGTACCGAATGTTTTGACTTACACGTCGAACACCTGAAAGGCCAGTTGGTAATCGGCATCCGGCTACGATCCCATCAGCACCCTTCGATCTGCCCACGTGCAGATCTGCGTACTCGTTTCAGCACTGCGCGGAGTTCATTAGCCAATGACCTCGCTACCCGGCAATCGACTCACAAGTCTCAAAGACAGTGAAATCTTCCCATGATACCAAACCACGCTTCGACAGGTCGGCGACGCGGAACACTGTAGGTTGCCGTGTCAGTCTCAACAGAGGCTCTTGCGCAGTTACGTACAGACAGAGTACTGCTCGCGCTTGATGCGGTTGAAGCCTTCATCGGTTGGCGCGATAGCATCGATGAAGTTGTTGACATCGAGATACCTGAGGTCGTCAATATTTGTCCCCCAAAGGCATGTCGATATGGTGACCAATCGCCATCATCACGTTACAGCTCAAGCAGGCCCTCGGCTCTTTGCGTAGTTCCCAAGGCTGAAGCGAATTAGGAGCCAACGATGAGACTCGCAAGCTCGAGACAATATTCGGTGACAGATGGTGCAGCAAATGCCCTACTTGTATTCGACAGCTCGTGACCGCCACGGATGCCGCGCACGCCGCCGGACATCTTACGAGCTGCTGTGGTTCGCAGCCGTGCCTGAAGCTCCTCGACTCGACGGTCAACCTTGCAACAAGCTCTGGCACGTCGGCCGACGTTGCTCACAAGCTCTTCACACCTCTCAAACACGACGACCAACCCAACTCACTTTTTTCCTTCGACCTCGACCTTTGCAAAGCTCTCAAACGTCCTCTTCCACTTTGCGAGCTCCGACTCGCCGGGGACAATGGATGACTTTATAGTGTTTGTGACCTTTGCGATGGTCGACGCTGACTGTGGCTGCTGGGCTGCCATGGTGGGCGGTGATGAGAGTGAGAAGACTCGCGGTGGATGAGACGCGGGGGTCGGTTGCGCACTGTACGGGGGACCGCACTCGACCGAACGAACGCGCGACTGGGCCGGTTCCTCCGATTTGTCCTAATCGGGGGGATCACCCGGTTGGATTACAACGGGATCCTAATCCCATCAGCCGAGCATTACAAAGTCACCGGCCCGATCCATTAGGATCGCGTGCCGCGTCGGCCGGAGATACAGCACCGTGCATGCCATCTATGTACAGTCGCCGCCCTAGTACATGCCGCCGCTGCTGTGCTGGCCTTTGGGGTGCACAACCTTTTCCCAGTTGAGCTCCAGCTTGTTGAGTAGCGCAGTGTACGACCGCAGCATGATCCGCACGTGCGAGCGGGAAAGGAAGTGGTCGAACCGATCAGACTGGACAATCAGGCGGTTGTTACTGGCGGCGACAAAGACTCACAGCTGCAATCGAGTACTGACAGTTCGAAAAGTGGTCAGCTCACGAGACCTGTCATCGCTGATCGCAGACGCACCCCATAATCCTGCAGACAGTCAGCACGCTAACCCCTGACCGCGGCACAGACCAACCTCAATGTTGGGATGCACGGCCCATATGGCCGCAAACTTTTGCCGATCAACATGGTGCGACCCTAGGGATAGCGTCAACCTCGAACGCTCAGGCCGCGTACGGCAACGCACGGGCGCCGTTCTGCATCGCGCTGGCTTGATTTGATGCCTGCTCAAGATCGCCAAGGATATGCGCCTGAACCTCGCTGCCTGGTGGTTCGTCAGCGGGCAACGGTCCCGACGATGAGCCGACCTACCGAAAGAGTTGCCGTCCTCGATGACCGGCACCTCGAGCTCAAGCCACTGGCGTAGATCCTGCGCAAGGAAGTGCAACTCTTGGTATTCGCTGTGCACCATTAGTATCTCCCTCTTGCCGCCTCCACAACCACTCACCGATCCATGATTGCAATCAGCTTGACCTGATTCTCATTCGCTTGCATCTTGTCCATATACCTCCTCCCGGTTCCCATCCCGTCGTCCTCGATACTACCCGCTACAACCGTGCTATCGCCATCGCCAACCACATTCTCATGCTGCATGGTCACCTTGGCATATGCACCCCTGGTCGTCTGGCTTGGGTGCAGCGGGTGCGACGGGTCAGTCAGCTCGGCTAGCTGTAGGGCCTGCAGCCGCGTGATAGCCGCCGGGATCTGGTGCTGGATAATGTCGATCGCGCGCTTGCGAGACGCAGCTTGCAGGTCCTGTACCGCTCAGTAAGTAAGCTCGGCGCACTGAATCCGAGTTGAATAGTGCTGACCTTTTTAAACGTAGTGATCGCCTTCGACTTGAAGACGTCCGACAACGGGACCGTGGCGGTCGAGTTCGGATTGGCAGTGCTGAGTGTCATTTGGCAAAGCAGACGCAAGTCCGGGCTGTTGTATGGTTTGATCGCTCACCTGCATTCCAGCAGGCTTCTTATTCAACAACCACCCGTCGGCACAAAGGAAAGAGCAAAGGCAGCCGAGTACAGCACAAAGGAACCGACGTCACCGCCTGTCCTCCGTAGCCGGGCGAAAAGGCATTCCTCCAGCCGGAAGAGGCGCAGCCAAGCATGTCAAACGCACGCCAGTCCCTCGTTCCCGAACGGAGACAACAGCCGCCTCCAAAGCGAGACTATAACCCTGTCAAGCATGCGAGGAGCTTGCGCTGGCTCTCGCTGGCCCTGCAGTGCGTTTCAGTGGGCTTGTTGGGAGGCGTGGTGCTGCTGTTGCCAAGTGGTACCGCGGAGAATCCACAAATGATCTATCCGAGCATCTTGAATCATGGCACGCTGCTTGTTGGGCTTTTTGGTAAGCAGTTTGCGCAAGGGAAATGTTAGCGCTGAGGTGCATAGCGACTTGTGAGGGTAAAACGTGCTCCGTGCGCATGAGTGAGAAGGGTGAGGTTGATGTCACCATGACCACGACTCACGCGTCTAGATCCTAATGGCGGTACCGCGACGGGTGATATCATCGCCATCGGCCCACTACGCTGGGGTTTGGCCCAAGCATACCTGAGCACGTTCTACGTCGGGTTCATATCGCTCATCGTTCTCGCCCTTCCCAAGCTCCTTGGGATACCTACATGGTTTCTGCGCCAATTCAACGACGATCAAACGAGTCCTAAAGAAAGTTGGCCAAGGCTACGGCGCAAAGTCCGGACGCTGCATTGGCAGCTGCTACTCTGCTACACGATCATGAACGGTATTCTGGTGACTGGCGTTGGTGCGCTCATCACACCCGGGTTGAGCAATGAGGGAGCATCGGTCGGTACGGGAACTTTCGGTCAGTTGACAACGTATGGCAGCCACGTCTGATGCGAGCTGCAGGCCTCGTCCTTTCCTTTCTCTTTGCGCTGGCAAGTATACTCGTCTCAAAGCTGACGGAGAATACCTTCCTCGAGAGCGTCAAGCGCGCCTGGTCAGCCAAGGGCCGGCTCCTCAGTCTGTCGTGGTGGGGCTCAGTGCTAGCTTGGCCATTTGTGACATTGTGGACGATCATCAGCTGGCCTGTACGGACATGCTGGAAGAGGACGGGTTTGTAGATCTGCACACCGCTTGTAGACTGCTACTGCCATACTTTGACGAGCGAAGAAAGTGTCAGGCTAGAGGTAGTCAGCCCTCTGACATGATCTGCCAAATGAGGACAATACTGACAGACTACTGAGGTTAGCAGGTCTAACCTCAGTATGACTATATTCTGTGGCGTCACGACACTACAGTTGGGACAGAAAGGAAGTTCTCTACTCCGGAAGCTGATCCTTTGCTGCTCACAGCTCCCGAGCATTGAGTGCCGCGAAGCACACAGTTATGCTCCCACGGCCGTTCGCATCCGACACGCGGCCTGCTTCGCAAAGGATGGCACGGGATGAAACGCCCCAGAAGGACTCGACCCAGTACAAGACTTACAACGGAAGTTTGCCATCCTTTGCTATCCCGTCAGCTTGTTCTCGTCTCATCCATGTCATCCTTTCGTCGAGTGTGGGTCGCAATCCCTCTGCACCTCTTTTGAGAAGCTGGCACACTTTGACGGCTACTCGGCACCATGGGGATATAAGCTGCGCTTTCCCTCTGTCTTGGGGTTTCCTCGTCGCAGCATATTGCTCAGGCAGCAGATCATCCGCAGCAACACTTTTACTTATACATTCATTCGTGAGCCCACACTGCCGGATGAGAGCTGCGCTGACACGTTGCGCAGCAGGCTAGACCCAAGATGCTTCACGCGTTCAAGGCCCTCGCCGCGCTGGCCGCAGCGACCCTCTCTTTCTTGCCAGGATCAGACGCGACTAGTCTGATGATCGGCGGGAACCAAGGCTGTGTCCTGGTTGTTGAGTACGCCGTCGGTACGAGCGACGGAAGCACCGACATGATCTATTATGTATGTACTCGGTCACTCGACCACTTGGCTCTCCACTTACTGACGCATCAACCATAGCGTCCCAAGAAGGCGTGGCCTGTCTGCGACAATACCCGTGGTCACTTGCCAAAGTGGGGCAGTGTCCCGTCCGACGAGCACTTCTTCGTCATCTATGGCGGTCTGCTGCCGCTCAGCCCTGATGTCAACTTCCCTGACTTTCAGAAGATCTGTGTGATGGGACCTCAGCAAATCACTGCTCAAGGTACCGGAGGACGAGTGCCGATTGCCCAACAAGCGCTCAAGATGGATGGCTCGGAGATTTGGTACACTGGCGACCGGCTCTTCAACTTGACCAACAACCCCGACACGGGCATTCCCAAGCTCAATACCTACTGGTAAGCCAGACTAAGAGTCTTTGAAATCAATCGCTGAGCCCAAACGCAGCCACCCTCGCGGTGACACGGGCAACATTGACGCCGTCTTGTTCGCCAACAACAACGATGTGCTCAAGGCGCTCCCGAACCCGTACAAGACAGACGTACAGGCCGCTGCAGAGGACGGCTGGCAGCCCCCCGAGTGGGCTTCAACGACCTACACCATGTATCTGCCAACGGCCACGCACACGGGCACCGCTGCCAAGAGGACTGCCTTCTCGCGCCGCCACGCTCGTTCCTTCTGAGCGCCAGCCGTGCTTGGAGTCGTAGGTATTAGCCCATAGTCTTTCATGTCAGTCGGTGTCCTTGCAGCAAGTCTATCTGTGGCTACATTGCGAGTGTATTATAGTAAAATCGCGGATCCAAGGCTCACTGGACCTCGTGGTCGGCTTTGACGAACCAATACAAGACGGCCACGAGTAGTTTGAGACCCACCATAACGCCGAACGCTCCGCCCAATCCGATCCAGAGGACGAAGGTGCGCCCAATGGCACCACCGATCATGAGTGCAAGAATGCCGTAGATTCGGTGATCTCTAGCCTTGGTATCGGCAGAGCGCCAGCTGAAGAGGTAAGGATCGGCGGCGATTTGGGTCAGAGCGGCCGTGAATACGACGCTGATGGTATCAGCACCAGCTGCGCTGTAGGTGATTACAGCTTACGTTGTGGCAAACGACGGCGAGGCCAGCCTGGCGGAAGAGACGCTCTGCAGGCCCATTGCGAAGGACGACTGGATCAAGTGTTAGCGGCGGCTTGTGTTGCCCAGTAGACTTGCCAAAGCCAGCATGAATGGACCCCAGCTGTACGCAGGTACCAGCGGCTTGGGCTGCGCAAGCACCACAGCCGCCGTGCCCGCCAGGAAACACGCCTGTACCAGCGTCGACGTCACAAGCCACGAGCGCCGGGTATCACCCCAATGCAATCCAACCCGGCCGCCGACCAATGATCCTAGGAAAAAGCACGAGACGGCAACCATCCTGCCGACCCCTTCAAGAGGCAGCGGCGATTTCGGCGAGTGACTATCGGACAAGTGAGCTCTAGCTCAAGATTTAGCACCGATGACTGACATGAGATCGGCGATGCTGAGGCACGAGTTAGTCACTGCGAGCACGCGGATTCGCGTCTGCACTCACTTGCCGGCCATCTGCACCAGATTGCCCGTCATGAACCCCTGCCAGACGTTCAAGACGTTGTAGATTGCGCCATCAACAAAGCCGGCCAAGAACGACTGGACGGTGAGCGGCAGGGTGGCGTCGTCGACCGTCACATCGTCGTGAAATCTCCTAAAAGTCGTCTGCAGCCTGTCCGAGGTCTCAGCGCATTCACCGCCGATGCTGTGTCGCCCGAGCTCACCACCCCTGCTTGTCGCCCTTTGGCAAGAGCGCGTCATACTCGTTCAATCCCTCCTCACCGTCTCGCAGCGACGACATTGTGGTTGTTGCCCATTTCGGCCGTTCACTGTCCGACGTCTTGATATCGACAGAGTTTGCTGGAAAGAATTTGTAGAGAAAGCAAAGGATTTGTATAAGAACGGTCGGCTAGCATCGGCAAAGGTGATCAGCACCACGTGGCTACAATGGGTGGCGGCTCGGCCATCATCACCCATAACCCGCGAGGCGGACTCTCGGACAGTCAATGCTGCATGCGGGCACTCAATAACACTACAAATGACGGAAACACATGGACACAGTCGTACCAAAAGACCAGTCTAGGGGAGAAGCGACGGAGAAACTAGTAGCCCGGGCCGGGAGGGTGGCCTTGCTGATTGTAATAGGCTTGCTGTTGGGCGATCGCCTACGTGATCAGCATGTGGGGGTGCGCCGGCATCACTCACGTTAGGGTCCATGCCCCGAGCGGCCGCTTGCTGTGCCTGAGCTTGCATCTGCATCGCTTGGTGCTGTGCTTGTGCTTGTGCTTGAGCTTGGGCCTGCATCTGGGCGTACATAGCGGGGTCCGTCTGCGGTGCTACGCGTTGTTAGCAGGGAATGGCGCCGCTCCCAGAACATACGATAGCCGTAGCCTCCGACCACCTGGTTCCCCTGCGCCTGGGCTTGCATTATGTACTGCTGTTGCTGAGCCGCCTGAGCCTGTGCCTGCGCTTGGGCCTGTGCTTGAGCTTGGGCCTGTGCTTGAGCCTGAGCAGCAGCAGCGGCCTGCGCGGCCTGCACGCTCTGTGACGCCTGTGCTGCACGCTGAGCGACGCGAGGTAGGGCGAGCGCAGCGGCAGCTGATGATTGCGAGAATAGGTGCATCGGTGGCGGAGCGATGGGTCCGCCTGTAAAGTAGCGATGTTGCAGTGCCTCGTGCGCGGACAGGCGGCGGCTGGGCTCGAATTGCAACAGCTTTTCGAGCAAGTCGATGGCTAATACAGATGAGTGCTGTAAACGTTGGTGCTTGGGCTACTAACCATCGCGAGGTGCCTTGGGGATCACAGCCTGGAATGGCTGCTTCGGGTGCTTGCTGAGCGGCTGCTTGAGTGCAATCTCAGGCTAGCGAATGATAAGCAGGCTATCTCAGGGGACGGCCCGGAACTTACCGAGTCCAGCTTGATCTGCTGAATCGTGGCATCACTCGGGGTGCCTACAATCTTCATGATCTGCGTCAATTGGTCGGCATTGTCGCGGCCTCTGAAGAGCGGGTAGCCGGTGATCATCTCGGCAAAGCTGAACTCGTCAGACCGGCCCGGGTCAGCTCTGTGCTGTGAGTGCTCACATGCAGCCGACACTCCAGATATCAATGCTCGTGTTGTATGTGCGCGAGCCAAGGAGGACATCGGGCGCTCTGTACCAGAGCGTCACGACCTGTGCGCGTCAGCTCAGCCATAGAATCAGACCGAGGCACCCACCTCGTTACTGAATGTATTGATGGGAACACCAAACGCACGGGCCAGACCAAAGTCGGCAATCTTGAGCTCGCCACGCTTGTTGATGAGCAGGTTCTGCGGTTTAAGGTCGCGGTGAAGCACGCGGTTGTCATGGCAAAAGGCAATGCCCTCGCAGGTGTCAGCAGATGGCAAACGAGAGGGGTGTGAGCGCACCTGAAGCAGCTGATGCAGGAAGCTTTTGACGGTCACGAGGTCTAGTGCACCCCGCTCGCCGTTGGAATCCATAAACTTTTTCAGGTCTTGCTCGGCGAACTGCCAGCTGCGTAAGCAGTGGTCATTACGCATAGGAGGCACCCACCTCGAACACGAGTACGAGCTTGGCCTCGGTGTGGACAACGTCGTGCAGACGAACAATGTTGACATGTTTGAGCTCTAAATACGTTTGTGAGCGGTGTGTGCGGCAAAGGGGCGATAGGTACGGACCCTTCATCAAGCTGATCTCGCGGATCGCGGTACTGGGTGTACCCTCTTCGGCATCGAGGTGAATCTCCTTCAACGCGACGATTTCCGAGGTGGTGCGCGAGCGACCCTGCAGTAGCGTCAATGACTGCACCGTAATGGGACTAGGTTGGACCTGGCGCAGGAGGAAGCATGGAGATGGGGTGTCGGATGCATCAGCTGTCAAAGGCAAGGCTCGCAGCGGTCTATCTCGATAGCTCGATGCAGAGACGGCCACTCGCCAAAGGTCAAGCTCGGTCGGACTGGATTCCAATGGTCGACCGACGAGTGGCACACACCTTGTACACGGTCGCATACGTGCCCTCGCCCAGTTTCTCGAGCTGAACATAGTTCCTATATCGAGTGAATCAGCCCGTGCGTTCCTCTACACATGCACCGTTCACGACAGCATGGAACGTGTGCTCACATCTTGCTAGGCGTTCACGATCCCGACGCGGGCCGCGAGTGGAGCAACGTGTCGCGGGTCGTACGCTGTCCTCTTGTGCGACTTGCAACGTCGTCTGGGTGCGTGAGCGTGTCGGTATCGTCGTTGGGAGCAAACAGGTCGAGACCGCTGGACGATGGCTGGAACGCGGGGTGAGCGCGCGGGACCTTTTCAGAGTGGCGACCGTGATCCTGGCAATCGATACATGGGGCCTATAAACAGCCAAACTGCAGTGCTCGCACACACTAAAGACAACGGGTTCCGTACCATCCCAGATCTGACCCTGTTACCCCAAAAAGCAAGCCGGCGCTAGCCGAGCGTAACGTCCTCGACTTGCACACACTCCCACCCGGGTCGCTTTGCCCCGTCGTCGTCGTCAGACCGCCGCCGTGGAGGCATCGGCTCGTCGTCGGAATCGTAGATTACCTCTGGCTGGGCTCCGGGCTCCGTCTTGACGCGTGCTTGATGGTGCGCGTGAGGGTGGAGAGCCTCGAGGCGCTCAATGTACGCTACGGCCTTGCGGAGGATGATGGCCTTTGAGTCGGTCGCGAGCGTGGTGGGCAGCACCGAGCGCAAGGCGGAGAATCCCGTGTTTATCGATCTGCAATCGTGTCAGCTCGTGGACCGGTTCATGTTCTTGACTCACTCTCGCCGCTTTTGCTCAGACTGTAGATGCGCCATGCGCCGGTTCTGCGGCACAGCGTTCGCTGCGGGACTTGGCGCCGGCATGGGCGTCGAAGAGCTCTCGTAGCGTTCGTACCCCGGCTGTGTTTGCAAAACGAGACCCGCCATCCGCCGTGTGGCCGTACCCGGTGCACTAGCAGACGAATGGCTGCGTGAGCGTGATGGTGTCGGTAGACTGGATGCGTTTGCTGATACATATGATCCTTGGCGAGTGAATGGGTGAGGTGGATGCTGTGAGGATGGATGATGTTGCGAGTGGTGCTGCTGGTGCGCAGGCAGTTCTTCCAGCCGCTTTGGTGGGGGAATCGACGAGTCGTAGGCGTAGCTTGGACGAAGGCCAGCTAGACCGAGGCCACCGCCGTTGTACTGCCGTGGACTTTCACCAGGCGGCAGCATTTCGCCAATCGGCGGTGTTGGCATGCCCATACGCTCGCCAAAGTGCGTGAGCGTGTGCAGTGGTGGAAGCGAGAATGCTACACGGTCTTGTGGCCCGTCGACTCCGTTGCGCGCGAATGACTGAGAGCGCGAGCGCGAGCGCGACGGGTCGCTCATGTCTGGCGAGTGGTAGTCGTCTCGGCGATAGCCGTCTTGGTACGAGTGCGCACTGTGAGGGCTTTGTTGGTAGGATGAGGCTGAGGATTCGCGCTCGGATGGGAGCGCAAGCGGGCTGAGCTGGCCCGATGTCGAGCGCATGTTTGAATAATCGCCGCGGTCTCGCTCGCGCTCGCGCTCGTCGGCGTACTGTCGAAGCAGTGGACTCGCAAGCGGCTGCGCCGAGATGGATTGGCGGCGAGCATAAGGGTGAGCGCGATCGCGCTCTCGTTCACGTGAGGTGAGGAAAGCTGGCGGAGAGCGCGAGGAGGAGGCCGGCATGGGCAGAGGGAGAGGAGGAAGTTGGGTCGCCATGGTCTTCATCGGTGCAGGTGCTGGGATGGGGATCGGAGGCGGGGTCGCGGTCATGCTTGAGGGGTGGCAAGACCGACTGGCGTGTCTTGTACTCTCTACTGAGCGAACGCCGAGTGCTCCACCGCGTTGCAGCTCGATGGATCAACACGTTTCAAAGCCCGCGCGGACCTTGTGCTTGAGAAAAATTCCCTGGCGGGTCGGGACGGATGCTCGGTTTAGCCGTGACAGACACGTTGGTTCTTGCCTGCAGGCGCGGGCGAGGTTCTGGACGGCGATCGGGGCAGGCGGGTGATCGGGCGGGACAAGAGGCAGGGGCCTGGACTGACGACTGCTTCTGGTCGGCTCCAGCGCAGCTCGCAGGTGGTCGTGGGTCGAGGGAAGAAGTAGGCGAGGGCGAGTGAGGTCAGTGCCTTGAGCACGTCCAAGCCCGGCGAAGGCGTGTGCTCGTTCTGGCGACGAGATGGAGCGCCCTGGGCGTCTGTGCAACTCTCGGTGTTCGCGAGAAGGCGTGTGCTCGGACGGCGACAGGTGACGCGAGAAGCGTGCACGGCCCTTTCAAGGCAGGACGAGGGCGGGGACGGAGACCAAGGGCTCTTTGCTCGACCGATCACGCAGGAGCGGATCCCGGGCAGATTGGGGTGGCCAGCGTCCTTGGCTTCCGTTCCAACCGCGCTTCTCACTCCTTTGACTGTCGAGGGGGGCGTTGCAAGGATAGACTCGTGACTGGACGCCAGAAACAGGAGCCGGCGGCAGGCGCACGCCCTGCGCGGGGACACACGGACTCGCGCACAGAAAGGATGCAGGCGGCGGCTTCCACTAGCCGTTCTAGAACCCACGCCTGGCTGGGGCACGGCGCCGTCTACCCTGCGCACGGCCCACGAGGTGACGCCGAAAGGATGGGCGTGTGTGTGCGGCGAGTGCACGGAGCAAGTCGAGAGAAGGCGATCTGCTCGGGGCAGTGTCGGCGCACGGCGCGGCGGCAGCGGCAGCGGCAACGGCGACAGCAGCGGTAGCAGCTCTGTGTGTGTCCAACCTAGTCGCCGCCGTCTGTGCTCGCTGGCCTGTTCAAAGTTGGGATCACCCTGCAGAGTCACAACGTCAGCAACAGCCACCGCGCGGAAGGATGCCCGCAGCTTACAGTTGTGCTCTCTACTGGCTCGACTGGGTGGATGTTTGTGCGACCGTCTGACTGCCGTGCCGTCAGCTGCCTACCGTCTTTGGACCGTTAGGAGTGAAGCCGCTCACATGGACAGTCCGGTGCCCGGGTTTACGCATACCGTGGGCAATCTCTGGCAGCGTGCCCAGTGATCACCTGGCCTCGACGTTTTTCCCGGGCACCTGGCCAGAGGCTCATTCTACGCCCGGCCCTGACTGGCGGGATCCCACACGCCCCGTTGGGCCCAGCCGCATCAGCTGTCGCGACCCTGAGCACCCGGACCGCGACGCCCGCTCGGCGAATCTCCATCGGTTGGGCAAACAAAGACCATCATTGGCTGCGATCACCGGCTGCAACGTCCTTTGGTTCCCAGGGATTGCATTGTGCCTCGCTTCTTACTGGTCCATGTCTACAAACAGGACCAGCTAGGCGGGCAAGTATACTGCAGTGAAGAATCAACTCGCTGTCAGTCATCATCACCACTCGGCCCGAAATCACGGAGCGCCGACCGGCCCAAGGGCTCTTGCGACCGACCCGGCAGGCAATCGAGTGTGCTTGCCAGCGTCGCATCAAAGACTGTCCGAGTCCGAATAACTCCACCCGACAGAGGACAGTCGACCAACTCAAACTCTGAACACCGGGCTTCAGGCCGTTTGGCGTCTTCCCGTGCGAGTCGCTCTCGTTTAACGATGGATCGTCAATCCACGGCGTCAGCTGACTCTACTTTCGGTTCGATACACACGCCAGATGCCGAGTCACCTCCAGCACGGCTGCCGCCGATCGACAAGCCGAACGATCCGCCCAGTCAAGGTTTATCCGCGGCGAGAAGGCCGCTAGCGGGGCACGCTGACAGCAGCTCGACCGCGAGCTCCCTGACGTCTGTGCACGCCAGGTCCTTTCGTCGGCGCAACGGCTCTCGTTTGCCGGAAAACATCTTCATCGATGTCGATGCAACGCAACACCGCGACACAGAGTCTATCACAGACACTTTGCCTATCATGACCGCATTTCAAGACCGGACCTCGGCGTCCTCTTCTGCTTTACGCGAGCACCGTTACTCCGATATGTCGCCTACTGCTGGCTCAACAGGACGGACGTCGCACCAAGATGCGTTGCTTACCGCAGACGAAGGAGACGACGATACGCCAGAGGAGGTGCGTGCTCTAGCCAGCCGAATGTTGTTCGATGGGCCAGACTACTCGAGGACTGGCAGGATGGAGATGCCTCCGATTGTGCCAGCAGCGTCGACGGGACTGCCGCATTTAGGTATGCGAGATGTCTGGCCACTCGCAGCTGACACGCTGCAGTCGAACGCGAGCCATCAGTCAGATCCCAAGCTGCGAGTATGTCACGAGAACCGCCGAGCTTGCTGCCATATCGACAGTTCCGGCCGCCTCCGCTCCAGACGCTCCCAGAGGTAGAACCCTACATTCCCGACATGCTCGAAGGAGCGAGGATGACGGCTTCACCAGACACGTGCGGTATCTACCATCACCACACGGCGTCTGAACACGACGACAGCCCCAGACATGCCGTATCACTCTCGCCTGCGCACAGCATCACGCAAGAGGATTCCGACGCTTCGACTGACGCAGCTGCTTCGCCTCGGCCGAGCCTTGGACCTGATATACACGGTTCTCCCATGACAACCACGACCACCCCCGCGGGACATCTCGACGATCCCTCGCCGATGTTACGCCGAAAGACGGGCAACTCTTCACTCCGCAACATCCCATCCTTCAGGATCGCCCAGCGTAGCGCGGTTGAACAACATACAAGCGACGAAAGCGATGGGACCGATGACGACGCCGTGAATGAGCCTTGGCCGCAGACCGTGATCAACCCAGCGTATCTTGACAGTGCGCACGCACCCTTTCCCGATCTGTACGAGCCATCATGGGCAGAGCTCCCCGCTGCTTCGGTACCTCCCTTTGTGACCTCTGGAGACGAATTCTCCTCAGCTGATGATGACGCCGATGATCCAGATCTAACCCCTCATCGCCCAACTGCTCATCGCCCGTCTCGAACGCTGCCGCGCTCACCCGGCAGAGACATCACGGAAGATACTGATGCTCGCGGATCGAGGGCATCTTTTCTGACCCAGGTCGACCCGCCACTCCCAGTCGTCGTACCCTCTATACCTGCAAGTCCGAAACGCACCGAGATGGCAACTGAACGTGCTTCACGGCAACGCTCGCCAGCGGTCGCTGAACCAGGCTCGCTCCCGTGGATGCCATATAAAATGGACCGAATCCCGACCCCGCCGCTGCTTGAGCCGTTGCCGCCGCCACGGCGATCCAAGTGGTTCAGTTGGAAGTGGCCATCTAGAAAGACGGAAGCGCGCCGCTCCAAAAACGACGTGTCGTCAGTGCTGGCTGAACCGGCGATTCAACTAGACTTCAGTCCGACCACGTCTAGAACATCCCCACCACCGTTTACGAATCTCGACGTGGTCTCGGAAGTGCCTTCTCGACCGACCGAGCAATCGACGACCAGATCATCAAGGCGTCGATTACCCAGTAGGCAAGATAGGACGCGTGATCCAGCAGCATCCGCGCGGTCGACCAAAGGGAAGGTACAGCCCCTGCCAGATGATCACATGGCTTTCACGCCCTCTCTACCGATTTCATCCGGGACAAGACCCATCGAACCAGTGTCAGACGTAACGCACAGTGGCACGATGCAGCGCAGGGAAAGAACCGTGCAGTTCTCCGAAGATGTCAGCGGATCAGCTGCGGCAAGGCGACCAAAGCGCGCAGCACATATATCAGCCGACACCGGCTTGGAGTATCCCACCGGGTCAATATCTGCCTCTGCCTCGACTACAGCCACGGCGACACCTTTGCAACCTACGAAAACGTCTGCTGTCCGCTCCGGATCGCAAACTGGCATTGCGCAAGCACCAAAGTCGACATTGTCAGGGGTCACTCGCCAAGCAGCGACTTCTTCTTCTCGTGACACGGCTTCGAACGTTATCAAGGCACCTGCTTCAGGAGCGACACCTTACAGTCAAAAGCCCGCAAAACCCTCGATCGCGGTCCCGAGCTCAGCTGGGTGGACGGGACTGCATGTCAGCCACACGCTCCTCTACATCGTGGCCGCTGCTACCCTTGGGGTTTTACTGTGAGTCTGTCACTCTTGCCGCATTTCACTGACTGGCAGTAACCTCATCTCGGCTCGCACTGCGCGACTGGTTTACGCGGCGGCCCCGGTCCTTCTATCGTATACCGCAGCCGATATGCCGCCCGAAATCAATATGCTGCGTTGCATACTGCTGATGCTAGACAACGGGCTGTTTCGGCAGTTGTTCTCACCCTTGGCACGTACCATTGCCTACGGCTTGGGTAACGTTGCCGTTCACGCACACTTGCAAGGACGATCGGTAAGGCCCGCACGGCAGCGCAGGGACGAGTTGACAAACTGCAGCTGGCAAAACTGGTCGTGCGTTTCTGGACGAGCTAAGCTGCGGTGTCCATGATCTAGACAGGTCAATGCATGACAAATTGCACAAGAAGATCTAGACAGGGCCTATGCAAGCCAATCAGATGCGCGTGGCTTTGACCACAATCGGGATCATCTCGCCGGTCGCGAGCGGGTAAACTTGATGATTGACAACGGCCAAAAGGTTGCGAAGAATGGCCGAGTGCATGGTGAGCGAGACGTCTGCGTTGTCAATTCACTTCCACACTGTCCAAGCACATACAGGTCTCGGCCACTGCTCCGCCAAACAGGCGGTCCATTGCACGTTGCATCCGGAGCTGCATGTGCTCGTCGTCTTCTCGGTGGTTCGGCAGCCACAGTGGGTCTTCTTCGCTAAAGCCCGACTCGAACGTGATCCATGGGAAGCGCTTGCTGATGGCGGACTGGCCCGTCAGCGCGATCGACCTGACGATCGCTCACCTTTGATAGACGCTTGTCGCAAGTGTGGCTACCGTAGACCTCGCGCAAGTCCTGATCGTCAGCTCGGGCCTATCGAATGACATGAACTCACCTCCCACGACTCGACCGTGTCGGGTCGCAGCCCTGCCCAACTCCGCTCAAGAGTTTGGATTGCCCGGGTGAACGGGCTCACAAGCCACTTCATCTCATCATGACCGATCGGCGCGCCCGCCAGCTTTTCCTTTTCCCACGCGTTGCCAATGTTGACCGCTTGGGATTCTCCCAGCGGTGTCAAGAACGGATCAGGGCCCCACACGAGCTCGCCGTCGCCCTCCAGCATTGCCCACTTTGCTTCCCATTCCTATACCAGTCAGGCTGATCGTCGGCACAGGGACGCCAAACTCACCACCTGGCCATACTTTTCACACCCAAAGTTGTGCCAACCCTCGCCGTGACGACCTGCGTGTTTGATCAGCAGCCCGTTCCTGTTTCAGCGCGTATGTCGTGTGTGTTGTGTGGACTAATCACGCTAGACCCTGAATGATCACGGAAAAGGACGGCGAGTTTGTTGTGTGATTGCGCGAGCAAAGCCGACGCGCGCAGTAGACGCCGCGCAGAGTGGACGTACCGCAAAAGAGCACCTTGATGATCTCGCCTGGCTGTGCGTTTCGCTGTAGCTCGCTCACAGACTTTCGTAGCCGTAGCCAGCGATCCGGTGACTGGTCGATCAGGCCGAATGATTTATGGAGCTGTACTCTCAGTTTGAGCGATAGAGTGACGCAGTAACACGCACATATTCTTCAAAAGTGGTATGCTTGGGCTCTGGGCCCGTCTGGTGGAAATATCCGGGCAAGACCTATCGGCGGTCAGTACGCCGCCGCGCTCGAGTCACAACCGACCTCGTAGGTATACACGGCCTCGTGCGGTGCGAAATGCTTGGGTGGAATCGCAGGCCCACCGTCAGAGACCGAGGCGTAGACTGGTGCTGGGTCGACTGTCATAGTGGTGGTATGGAAGGGATGCAATGGTCGCTCACTTTAGCAAGGGCCACGCTGCCTCAGGGCCCGGCGACTTGATGCTAGGACATCACGTGCAAACCTAGCAATATCGGGCGGAGCGTGCGGCCCGCTCGGACTTCATTCAGGGGCAAGCGCGCAAGAATCACCTCTGATGAATGTAAAGAGGCCAACGACGTCCGATACTAAACGCCAAGTCTGGGATTGAGGTGTGTTTGTATTAGATGAAGCTCGATCAGGATTAGTTTCATCGCTACGTAGTCTGACGATCGGGAAACGAGTCGTCCTAATTAGTCACCCATACCGCCAAGTGAGAGAGCGGCAAAGTGGCCGACAGCTCAGACAGCAATAGGGGAAAGGAGGCAAGCGCCCGCGAACTTCTTTTCGATCTCCTTCTTGAGCGCGTAGTAGGGCGTGATGTAAGTCTTGTCCGTGGCGCTGCTTGGCCCTCCGCCGCCGGTCAGTAAGCCAATGAGACGACCGAGCCTGTCGACGACCATTGAGCCGGAGTCACCTTCGGCTGAGAACCGGTCGTTCTTGCCGGTCTTGGTATCGTAGCCGCACACGATGAATTCGAGCGCGTCGACTTTGAGGCCGTGCTCAATGTAGTCACGGGTAATCGATTCGAGCCCGTTGACGCGGCCGAAGGTGGTTCCGGTGGTACGGCCGTTCTTGACCGCCAACAGCGTCGTCACGTTGTTCACGTCGTAGTTTTGCGGATTTCTGAACTCTGCCTCGCGGACATAGCCCTTGAGCTGCAAAAGCAAATCCCCGGGAACGTGAAAGTCGGTACGGTCGTCAGCCTGAGCAAACATGTAGTTCTCCCAGTCCACAGCCGTCTTGTTACCGCCTGTAGACAGAGGAGCGTCAATGAATAGCGCCAGAACGGAGAAGAGAGAGAGAGAAAGACCGACGCACCGACGAACAGCATATTGCCCTTGAAGGCTCCCTCCAACTTGTCGACGTCGAGCCGGACGAGGGCCCAATCGTACATGAAGCCGTCGGCGCCGACCTCTCTCTTGGCGCAGTGATAGTTGAAACCGATGATGCGGGAGTTGGTGAAGGTGAAGTCCTTCGTGGCTTTGGTGTGAAGGTCATTGGCCGCGCTGATCTTTCCCTGGGATGAGTCAATGAGGTTGGTGTATTCCTTGCGCTTTTTAGTGATCGCAGCGGCCTCGCCGTCGTCCGGGGCCGGGATTTTGCCGAGAGGCGTTTGCCAGCTGCTAATCGCTTTTGTCTCGTCGCCGATAAACTTCATGATGGCGCCGACGAAGTTGTCGAAGGCGGCGGTACCGAGAAGAATGACGTCTTCGCGCGCCTGACTATCGAGCTTGCGCGTATACGCCTTGTTCTCGAACACGAGCGGAGGGTGGATGACGTGAGCGCAGGTCAAGAGGAAGATACGGTTGTCCGACGTGTCAGAGCTGAGGCGCAAGAAAACGCCACCCGTGCCCTCCAAGTGAGGCGTCTTGTGAGGCGCAATGGCGATGCCCAGAGTCGGCGTGAGGGGTTTGCGCAGGCCGGGAAGTCCCTGCACCTCGTAGGTCGGGTTGAACCCCATGAGCTTCCCCTGGCGGCGGTAGATGGACTCGACGAAGGCGACTTGGATGTCGGGGAACCCGGCAGCCTAGAGTACGCGGTAAGTCGATCGTGCGCTTACATGCGAGGTCCGAAGACTTACAACGATGATCCCATCGACGACAGCTGCAGCGGCAACAGCATCCTCGTAGCCAAGTGAGCGCGGAGAAACGCAGACGACAATAACGAATTCGCATATCAGCGCCGCCTGACCCGCGTTCGCGTACGCCAAAGGATCGATTGCATTCCAATGCATGGGAATCTCGAGCGCGTCGAGCGCGGCAACGATCCGCCGAGCGGTCTTGAGCCAGATCGACGCGATCCCGTGATTGTAGACCGGACGGGCGGCACGGACGAGCGGCGGAACCTGGCCCCGGGCAACAGGCCACGTCGGGCCGGTCTTGTAGACGCAGGGCGTCCCAGAGCCGTAAAAGTCGGTGATAGCGGCTGGGTACGACGCAAGTAGGTTCTTTATGTGATCGTCCATTTTGGAAGCTGTTTCAGAAGCCGAAAGCGAGGCGAGAGTAGCAGCGGGAGGAGGGAGCGATGCAGGATATGCAAACGTGTCGTCGGGAGACAGAGATGGATCTGGAGAGGGGGCGGAATCGGAGGCGATGACGCAGGCTTCGAGGAAAATAGGCGAGGGGATTAGACATGAAAACGAGTTCACGTTAAAGGGGGGGAAACGGGTGGGGAAGGCAGTGCCATGGGAACTTACCTGATTCACCTATCACCTAGACGCTCCCTTCTTCCGCCGACCGCAGAGGTATGACATGAGGATGCACGACATGCGGTGGCTGAATCAGTGACAACTCAACTCGCGGCACCAGCATCAGGGTTCTGCGACACGCTATAACTGGTGAGATGTCCGCCGGTGGAGCAGGATCAGGACAAACACGAGGCCGTGTCAGGTGTGCTATGTGATGCAAAAAAGCACCCTGTTTCGTTCTCTCCGGGCAGTGTGGCATTCTTTA
The DNA here is from genome assembly GCA_001599935.1 of Holtermannia corniformis. NCBI lineage: Eukaryota > Fungi > Basidiomycota > Tremellomycetes > Holtermanniales > Holtermannia > Holtermannia corniformis. The sequence goes on along the minus strand of BCIJ01000011.1, from coordinate 241,933 downwards.
TCATTTCATCCCGTCATCGGCGGTGATGCATGCCTCCCCTGAGTCTACTAGTGCGGTCATCGGCGTACACTCGGAGGCCCAACTATAGACACCATGACTTTTAACCAATATATACTATCCCAAGCGGTCAGAAAATATCATGCGCTCTTGGTCTAGTGGTATGATTCGTCCTTAGGGTATTATGTGATTACGTAATCGAGACATGGACGAGGCCCCAGTTTCGATTACTGGAGAGCGCCACCTTTTTGCTTTTTTCCTCTTCTGGCAATTAGAACACGTTGTTGACGCTCATTAACTCTTCCCAAGACGTAACAGGCGAAATGCGAGGAAACGCGGATTTCCGTCGCATTCCATGTCATTCAAGCCGCTTTTTCTCTATGGGTGTGTCTGTCTCGGAACCCTCAAGGTATATGTATCATCCGGGTGAGCCGGATAGCCAGGATGTGTGAGGGAATCAAGGTACAGACAGGCGGACGGCGCCTGCCACAAAGCGACACGCATATTACGGCACCGCCACTTTGCCACGTGGCCACCACGCTACTGCGATGCTAGATGCATGCTACTCTCCACCGACTCGCCCGCCCTTCTCGTAGAACAGCCTGGCAAACCCGCGAAAGGGATCACCTTCGAGCTCGGACACTGGCTGGAGGACGACGTGCTGCTTGCGGCGCTGCTGCGGCGTCATGTGCTCGCGGCCGTGACGGTGGATTTCGATATCGGTCGCGACCCCCCGCCAGGGTGGCTGCGTCGTCAGCGTGCAGCGCCACATGAAGCACCCACATTGTAGACCATGAAATGCACTTGACTCAACGTCGGCTCGTGGTAGTCGTCAATCGCCATGTATTTCTGTGGGTCAGCTCGGTCCACCGGGCGGCCACGAACAATGTGAGTAAACGTGTTGGCTGCGGTACGGTCGTCCCCGGGAATGATCTTCATAAGGTTGCTGCAGTGTCAGCGCGTTCCCCCGGCAGTCGACCTACCCGTGCACAAACAGCGGCGGCGCTTTCTTATACCCCGGGGGTGTCGCCAGATCGTACTGAACCATGGAGCTGACAGGTAAGCCCGGCTTACCACTCGAGCGACTCACTGGCCGGCAAAGCGATCGTTGTCAAAGTTGTTCAAGATGCCCACGGCCGACAGCCATCGACTCGGGACGCCAAACGGGATTCCCAGCGCAACGAACCCCCACCTATCAATGAGCACGACCCACGGTTGAATGACCCACCTAAAGGTATCCTTGTCGCCGTGGCATACGGTGAACCAGAATGGCCTGTCGTGTCAGCTCGCGCACCCACTCTGGTCACCTACACATCGTTGAGCATGCCGCTTGCCATCCAAAGCGCGGCCAGGTTGAGCCCATCGTTGCCCGCCTTGTCAATCATAATCTGGCCACTCTCGAATGTAAAGTCGTCAAAGGTGCACGGTACGCCCATGATGCGCCAGATGGCATTGTGGCCGTGTTCGCGAGTAATGTCGGGCCAGAATACCGCGCCGTGCTCGCGATAGGTCGGCGCGTCGAATAGATGGGTCGGATCGCGAAGCGGGTAGTTGTCCGAGTCGAGGTAGAGTACCTCCTGAAAGGACGACTGCACGATGGCAAGGCCTTTGATCTGGCAGGTCAGTAGAGCATGGTGCTAGCAGCGGCCTACTTGAAAGTTCTGCAGGTGTCAGCGCGTCAAGTCATCACGGCCTTGCGCCCACCTTGTAGCTCCCAAGGTCCTTCTCCACCCCTTGCACCTGCGGCATGAGACTACGTAGATAAGACCCTCCGACGCACCTTGACAAGCGTGACACCCAGCTCCTTCAATTCTTTGCGCACCGCGCGATTGCGCATCTCACCCTTGAAATGCACAACCTCGATCGGCAGCGTACACCCATAGTGCCGCAGCATGCGAACCTGGGTTAGGATGCGGTTCGGCCCGTTCTGTGCGCGTCAGGATTGTCTTGCGCACCCACACGTACGTGGTTCCCCCCTGCGATCACAATCCCCCTTGTGCCTCTCTGCGCCTCCGGCAGCTGCGTTCCGAGAATCGCCTTGCCTCTTTCCAGCTGCTTCTGAATCCATAACACCAAGTCGGCCCGCTTTTCCGCGATCAACAGCTTGTCGACCTCGTAGCGCCATATGTTGTCGTTTTCAGTAAGCTGCGGAGGGTCCACGAGGCGGTCGCTTAAACTCAGCGGGCAGTTGTCTTCGTTGACCTCGGCGGCCTCGTCATGGCTGAGAATTGGCCGGGACAAGAACGCGTGCAGACGGTCGGCCAGTAAGCGATTCTCCGGTCGCAAAAAGATCTCGGGCAAGCGCAGATCGGGAAAGTCATAGTCGTAGATCTTGGCCAACGGCCCATCGGGCTGGGCGACCATAAAGTCGGCTGGTCGCACGCCTCGCACCTTTCTTCGAAGCGTTCGTACCGCCGTTGCCGGCTTGTCACTTACATGGTGGATGACCAGTATCAAGCCGAGTATGCACAGAGGGACCAGCGTTCGCAGGATCAACCGCCGATGATTGCCCAACATTGTTGCGCTCGACTTGCGAGGTGCGTCGTGGATAACATCCCGATCCAGCACACTTCCTTTGAGCATTTCCATTGATCGACCGCGGTTCGTTAGCTGCGTCGTCAGGGGTAATTTGCCGCCGTGCAACACTTGCCTGAAAAGAGTGTCCTTTGTTTCATCTTGCCTGCGTCACTGACGGAAAACTCGAGTCTAGGCTTTGCCGCAGTGGACTCCTTTGTCCTTGCTGCCGTCGTGATTATTTCCATCCAAGAGCGCGCAGCACCCACATGGATCCAACGCCCGCACCGCCGCCAGACGAGGCGCACGCCGCGGCGCTATGGGCCAACAACATTGCGCGCATCGCCGCGTTCTCGGCTCAGCAAAAGGTAGCCGAGGTCGAGGCTGAAGACAAGCAAAAGGCCAAGGAGAAGAAGGAAAAGGAAAAGGAAAAGGAAAAGAAAGAAAAGGACAAGACCGCCAAGCCGGAAGATGTCAAGGCCTCGACCATCGTCGAGACCATCGTAAGTCGGACGCTTGGGCACGCGGTGGCTGAATTGGCAGCTCGCCTCTTGGTCACCCCCCGTGTTGCAATTCTGCAAGCTGTTTGGGTCTCCGTCCACCGCACTGCTTGCGATTGTCATGGTGCATCTAGCGTTCTGGTAAGTAACCGCCGGCCAGGTCATGCTGAGGGACAGTTTCGGCGCACCATTCCAGTTCAAGTTCATGCTGCCTTACGGGATGGTTTACCTCCTGCCCGGGCATTGCACGCTCGTCTCAATGTTTTCGCGCAAGGACAGAGGGCTTTGGTGCGTACTTGGCGACCGAGAGCGCCATTGACACAGCAGGATGTCCTACTGGTCTGTCATTGCGGTTGCAGAGTATCTCGAGGCTGCATTCTTTGGCGCGCGCTACCGCATCCTCGTGTGGTGGCCAATGGTACGGCGTGACTGTCCGCGGCCTCGCTCACCGTTAGATCAAGCTACTCGGCTCGGTGCTACTGTACACCATTATCCGAAAAGACGACAAGGCGTCCGGCGAGGGGCGATACGTCTACGCAAGTTGAATGGCAGCAACAGCCGGTACTGACTGTGACAGGGCGCAATGATCGTCGTCAAGCCGTTTTTGCCAGTAGTCTCCGATAAATAACTGCAGGGATACATGACATGCGAATGCAAACAAGCAATTATGAAACTGAATCGCGTCAGCGGTCGTCATACGACGAGGGCTCACCTCTTCTCACGACGGCGACTCCAGCGCCTTGATTGCGTTCCTGACATTACGGCCCCCTGGGCTCAACGACTTGCGCTTGTTGCCCTCGGTCTGACGCCATGAAGGGCTGACGTCCACGGCCGTCGAGGGCGGAGCTGTCAAGTTCATGGGCACCGTCTTGGACCTACTCGGACGACCGGTAAAACTACCCGACGACGAAAAGAAAGCCGGTTGGCCCCGACGGACGACACTGGCGGGGTTGGTGACGCCTGCATCGGTTTGCAAACTGGTCGAGCTACCGCGCTCGCTCATGCTGAACAGGTTGGCGGCCGGGATGCCCGTTCCAGCAAACCGATCGGCGATCGGCGTCGGCGTTGCAAACGCTTTGGCTCGATCGGCGACGATACCAGGTGGGGGAGTAATGACCTCTTCCACGTCTTCCTTTCTGGCCGCGTCCGTCTCAGCCGCCAGCAGCTTGTCAATCAGCAGTGGCACGCGCTTGTCCGGGCCCTCGAACGACGGTAGCGGCGACGTCGAGATTTCGCCCAACTCGACCCGTGGCGGGGTGACGTGCACACTGCTCGACTGTTTCTCGATACTGAGCGGCGGGGTGCGCAGGCCGGGCGCGCTCTGCGACGGACTGATCAGGACCGCGAGGCTCGACTTTTTCCGCGGCGGTTTCGGGGGCGAGCGTTTCGACGGCTCATCGATGAAAGAGTAGCCGTCTTCTGATCTCGGCGAGGAGGATCGCGTCGTAGGGAGTCGAACAGGAAGGGCAGGTGGGAGCAGTTCGGCGTCGTCAAAGCTGATATTAGGGGATAGCGGTGCGTCGGGAGGCTTGGCAAACAGGCGATGCCGATGATCGATCAAGAGGCGGAGAAAGGGAGCAGAAAAGGACAATGATGGGCAAAAGACAAGCAGCACGTTTTGTAGCGTCATCTTGTTGATGTGGGAATGCTGGATAGTGGTAGCCAAAAGCGATGCTGCAGTTGTTAGCGCCATTGCAGCGCTGCTAGACATACTGACCTAGATCAGCCAGGAGGAACCAATTGACCTCTGGCAGCCTGCGCAGCATCTCCTCGAGTTCTTGCAGGATGCCGCCGCGTCCAGCAGAGACCTCGGTATCTGACATGTCGAGGCTGTTCTTTTCACGAGTGACACCAAACTCGACATCGCGAGCCGTCGAGCCCATATGAGCCTTGACGAGCTTGTCAAACTCGGGCGCAAGGTCGGGCGTGAGGATCGGCGTAGGCACTGTGAGCGTCAGCACGTGAGCGGATCGAGACTCGGCGCACATTCTCGCAGAAACGCCTTGTACAACCCTGCAACGGCATGAGGGTCGAGATCTCCAGCGTCACACAGCTTGAGGTCAAGATCCGCGCCTGGCATGTCAGCTCGGATCGGTGCCAACGCGGCTTGACATACCTGCATCAAACTCTGCGCGGAGTCTGGCAATATGGCTACTACGCCCACTGATCCTGAAGATGCCCTCTTCCTTGACGGCCCAGATCTGGAGATGCTCCGTCGTTCGAACCAGGACAGCCGGCAAACAGGCCCGCCGTTGCCGCTCATCCTCTGAGAGTTCCTCATCCGCCGCGACGACCGCAAGGTTGGTCGAGCTGAGCACGCCAAGATCTCTGCCAAAGATCTTGGTATGCCGGCTTTTTCCCGCACGACGGACGACCCCAGGTGGGAAGATGGGACCATCGGCCCCTGTGCTCGCTGTTGAACCCTGATCGGCGCTACCTCTACGAGTCCACGTATTGTCCCGAGAGGATCCGCTGGCCGACGGGTTGGTGAATGCTGAGAGGCCCGAGATACTGGCGCCTGCTCCGGTGCCACGAGCCCTGAGACCGGCCCAGCCGCGCTGGACTGCCGAGCCAGCGGTAGTCAACGCCTTTTGGGCAGTAGCAGGCAGGCGTGGTTGCTGATTTGGTGAAACGGATCGGCCAGAGCTCTCGGAGCCGGCCGTGGCACTCCATGCAGCTAACCTACCACGGATCGCACCGAACCCCTCACGAGGGAGAGACGTGTGTGTCGAGGTCGCGGGCCGGCGGCTCGAGCTCGACCCGACCGACACTGTTGATGTGACGCCTGCCGAAGCGTGTGCCGGAGGTGGCGGAGGCAGCATCCTACCCGAACCAGAGCGCGGGATTGTCTCTGGTGCTGGAGTTGCAGTCTTTGACCGTGCTGGTAAAGTCGGCGGGGTGCTTGAGCTCGAGGCTATTGTCGACACGGTCTCGTCGATGCTTGGACTAGTGCTTATCCCTCGGTCCCATTCGCCCTGATTCAGTCGCGGGCTTGTTCGGCCCTTGGCAGCCGTCAAGCTCGCTCGCCGCAACCAGCTCGGCTTGACCGCCTTGGCAGGTGGCTCGACCCGTGTGGACGTGCCATCACGAGCGTCTCCACCCGCCGGTACACCGTTCTCTGCAAAGCCTTGCGACTTTGCGGAAGGAGGGGGAGAGGGGACATGGATTGAGGAATGCCGCGAATGGACCGAAGGTGGTCTAGCCGACGTAGGATCCGTTGACGACGCTCGCGGCGGGGCTACGATCGACCTGAGTGATATAGATAGAGAAGAGCGGGACGACGACGTGGACCGCCGAGGTTGGGGAACCGTGATCGGTGTTCGCGAATGCGGCGTATCGAGCGTCTCAACCTTGTCAAGCTGAGAGCTCGACGAAGCATGTGACGGAGTCGTATCGGTCGGTGTTGGTCCCTGCACGATGAGACTCCCACTACTCGGCTTGGGCTTGAGTACGAGCTCTGGAGGCTTCGGTGGTCTCACGGGCGGTTTGGTCGATGGCGAAGGCGGTGCCGGACCGACCGACGACGGCGAGGGCAAAGCGACAGGACCGAGATTGACAGCCGTCGACGTATCGAGCGGTGACAGCTTTGGCGGGGTCGGGGGCGAGACGATGGGATGACCAAGACTAGGAGCGGGCATGCCAGGAACAATAGGAGGCTCGGTCACCATCGTGCCGTCTCTGCTCGTCGTCTCTGTGAGATCCCACCGATGGCAGGATTGCGTTTGGCTCGACTGTGGACCAGCGCCGACACTCCTTTCTTGCCGTCTGTTTCGACCGCTCAGCCGGTTGCCGCCCCGTGTTCTCGTTTCACCACTGCGGATGCGTCGGTCGATCCGCGACGGGCCTGTGCGCTCTCGCTGGACAGCTGGACAGCACACTGCTCGCTGACGTCTACGAGCTCCAGGCGGAAGACGACAAGGATGACTTTGGGCGTGTTAGTTATCGTCGATCATGCTCACGTCACGTCCGGCGGCGGCGGCGACCAGACTCACTCGCGCTCGTTGTCCGTCTGATTGACCGTACCGACAGACTGAAAAGTCGGAGATAGCCAGAGCGACCCCAGACGACTGATAGCGCCGTGCCTCCGCAGTGGTTCAGGTATCGATGCATGGTGATGATTATGATCCGCCCCTGCTCATCCAAGATGCTCTATTCCGCCTCATCGTACGCCGATAGACCGTCCTTGACCGTCTCGAACACGTAGAACGAGACCGCTATGGACGGCGCGACCTGGACGCGGTCAGCTCGTTCGCGATACGCCAAGTCGACGCCGACGCACCTTGAGCAAGTTTGGCCAGATCCCTCGACTATACGGATATCGTCAACGATAGCGAACCGGCACGAAGCGCTCAAACTCACTACATGCCACCCCACCAGCCCTCGCTCTTGACAATCTTGACCATGGCATCGACCGCACCAGTATACTGCGGGCCGAGGGAGCTCAGACCGGCAACCTGCATCTTGCGCCGGAGCACGTCGAACGGGTACGTCAGTGTCTGCGAGATGGTCCCGGCCAGGCCTCCGCAGATGAGTTTGCTGCTCAAGTGTCAGCCGCGGTATTAGTGGTCGAAATACGAGCGCACCGTACTGCAAGCTCGCCGGCGTCAATGTCAACGTCTGGCCCGCTGGGTACAAAGTAGCCCTTTACTGTGTGACGGGATCAGTACTTGATCCGAGGAATGACAAAGAGCGCACACGACTCGTAGGCGTAAAAGTTCAGAGACACTGCGCTATTCAGCAAGGGATCGTCTTGCACGTACTCGACGCACCATATGGCGCAACACCCGCCGCCGTTGTGCCGACACCCCGGCTGGTGTAGGTCAGCGTCGTTGACATGACTTGATACCACGAGTTAACCCACTATAACCCTTTGATGCCGCCCTCGTTTCTATACACCTTTTTCGTCATCCCGACAATGCCTAGCATGGCATCCTCGGCCGTCATGGCGCCCTTGCCTGCCGCTTTTGCAGAGGATATAGACGCGGTTGCGATCGACAACCGAGAACGGACAAGATCAAGCGGATAGGTCGTGACTGGTAACAGTCTGTATCAGACTTCCGTCACCAAACTAGCTAGAGACTGACCGACCGAGGCGATGCCAGCGCCTGCGCCAGCCGTCAACCGCAGCGGTGTCGATAGCTCGTCCTGGCCCGACCAAGATGCTAGCAGCTGCAGGTGTCGGCGAGGTTCTACCGCATACGCGTCCCAACAACTCACATTCTTGAAAGCGCCATAGCTAGTAAACTGGATCGCAGAGTAGGGGAATATTCTTGCGCAGTTGATGCCATTGCCCTTCATGTAGCCTTTGAGTCCCTCCTCCTTGTACATGCGTACCCTGTGGAAATTAGCCGGTTGCACTGTCAGCGGCGTAGCAGAACACACAGACTGGACCAGACACCATTGTATGCCTTGTCGGCTGCTCTGTTCGTCGCAGAGCGAGAGAGGGTAGACGGCGGAGGTTGCACTTGACTGCCGGACATGAGTTCCAGCAACTCGTCATGGCTCTGTAGACGCACAGGATGATTTTGAGCCGTTCCAAAGGGCTTACCACTGTTCTGCTCGCTGCACCTGCCAAACCGCCTGCGAGACCTTGCATCAGCCAAGCCCACGGCGGCACACGAGCCAGACTTGCCCGCTACAAATGTATTCAAGATGACCTGATTGTCCCACATGCCGCCTTGGCGTCTCAGACCGGCCTCTTCCTCTTCAATCTCCAATTGCTGCTCCTCTTCCTCCCTCGCAAGCACCGAGGACCCCAACGCCTCACCGAGTGCTACTCCCGCATCCGCTCCGGTCGTCGAATGCGGGCTATACGAAGCCGAGCCTCGGGCCCAACTGTCAGCTCGGGCGGGCGGGACTGGGCCTCTGGGTGATAGTGAGGCTATATGGACCATACGGCGCGGCCATGCCCTTTGTTGCTGTCGTCGTGTGGTGGATTGCACTCGGTGGTGAATGTTGTGGGGGGCGCTCTGGGGTCGATCGGCCCAACTCGGGATTCACGGCACGGACGCTCAGTGGCGGGCAACGCGGGTGGCGAGCACGCAGACTCAATCACACCATGGGTAGTGCGAGCTGTAGACGCAGAGTGTAGCAGCAGGATCGTAGCCGTACCCCGGCATACGCCGCCTCAAAGGCGTCACACCGGATTCATATATGGGTTCTTTTCGTGCCACCCCGGGTCCACCTCGGCCTTGTCCCGCTCACGCCACGCCCGCGTCTCATCCATCTGCTCGAGTCCAAGTTCCCGCAGGACAGGATACGCATCGAGCGCAACGTTGAACCGGATCGCGTGCGCGTCGTACATCTTGACGCTCTCAAGCACGCGGCGCTGCAGCAGCTGGTGCTCAAACATTGGCACGTCGGTCGCCTGCGTCGTCTTGGAGATCTGTGAGAGCTTTGGCGATTGCGCGGTCAGGAACCACTTGAGTACACCCGTGAATGGCAGTGGAATCAAGGCAAAGATCAGCACCCGATAGCGCTTGAGAGCGGTCTCGTCAGTGTCGACGCGGGCCGCTTTGAGACCGGTCGCTGCGAGGATGAGTATCCACGGGTGGTCCACTCACGACGACTCACTCAGCGACATGAGCAGCTGCATCAGCAGCAGCCCGACCAAGATCCGGTTGATGACGACGCGCCAAGCTCGGCCGTTGGAATCAGCTTTGGTGATGGCCACGTACTTGAGCTGATTCGAGTACTGCGCGGTTCTCTCAGTTGGGATCACTAGGGTCACGTACGGACTGACAACGATCGACGACGTCCAAAAGAGTACAGCGGCGCACATGACGACGAGCGGTGCGAGGGGCGCGTACATGAGCCTGCACGGCGTCAGCACAGTCGGGGGCAGGAGCAGGCACAAACGCTACACTCAAGGCGAAAAGCTCCTAGATATCAGCGGCTGGGCGGGACATCAGAACAAGACTGACCATGTTGGCATACTCGATGCCTTGCGGGTCGTTAGCATTGCGACAGTCTGGGATCCGAGCAACACATACCATACTACAGGTCAATCGTCAGCGATCATCGACAGGCATGACCCAGCGACTGACCTCGAAGAAGGGCGGTGCAGCATATCGACGCAAGTCACTTGGGATCTTGGCCAACAGGCTGCGCGCATCAGTCCAGTCCCAGCACTGATCCAGACGCCACCCACAGCGTTTGCAAGCGTGTGAGAAACCACCGCGGGACCTGCAGCAGCGTGAACCATACGAGGAATGCGCGAAGTCTACCGCGTCAGTTCGTCTGCGTACCGCCATCAACAGCTTACGGGTACCAGCTCAGCCAGTACGTGCTCTGCGCAATGTACGCTTGCTGCACATCGCCAGGAAGATCGCCAAAGCTCTCATAGATTTCCATCCACGACTGCTTGCCGATATTCTGGTAGACGGTGCTAAGAGTACCTACGTGCTCGATCAGCTATCGCTCAACACAAAAACCAGTTACCGACGATATAGGATGCCGATGATGGAGAAGACAAAGAATTGCGACACGACCTGGAAAAAGTAGTATTGGCTGATGACGTCCTTGTCGAGTGCTCCACGAGACGCCGCGCCGGAGAATTTGGATAGCTTGCGCATGAGGATCGGGAGAAAGTAGGAAAACAGAGCGGAGACGGTCGAGGGCAGGGCTGCCGCGATAAACTTGAAAGACCATTCACCAAGTGCGCCGGCACTGTACCATTCGTCCAGCCAGTGGACGTTGGAGCGGAGCTGAGTGTGGTGAGCGATTAGGTAACGAGCATAGATACGGGCTTACAGCGCTCAGGTTTGCGAGACCAGAGATGATGAGCACGGGTGCCGTGTTGAGAAAGCAAAGGAGGTACAGGAGCACTTTGCCGATCATCCGTGTCATCCGCCGCTTTGCTTTGCTCTTCTCAATGTTTTGCCATAGCTATAGGCCGTCAGCACCCACCGGACGAGATCTTGGCAGCTTACAATGTTCTCTGAGCGAGGAGTCTAGTAGCATTAGCACTACCGAACACTACGAACGGCATGACCGACCGAGTGGACCTTGGCACCATCCAGCTCTACCTTTCGTGTTGACATCTTGGCCTTGAGAATGCAGTTGTGGGCTTCGGCTGCCGTGCTGAATGTTACAAATGCTAACCGCTGTCAGCCGTCGCGTTTGCCAGATCGATCTGTACACACCATACGTGACCTCGCGCTCCAGTTTCGCCCGGCTCGACGTTGCGGTCAGGTTGCGCGCTGCCGACTGTTTGCCAAGGATCTCCTTCTGGATCTTGAGCAGCTTCTTCCTGTGTGATGTCAGCCAGATGCGGAAAGGGATCAGCAGCCTACCCGTAGTGGGAAACGGCATCATCGTTCTGATCAGCATGAGCGCCACAGCCTCCAATCTCCAACTCAACCTCACCGCCTTGGTCGCCGTGAGATAGCCCCACCACCCGGCATATCGAATCACGCTCTTTGGAACTCCATTCACCATCTTCTGGTCCTCATCACAGAACCGCAATAGCGCCAACTCGAGCTTCGGCATCGACTCGGTATTGTATTTCTCGACGCGCTTGGCGATATCGCCCATGGGCTTGACCGGCAGGAAGATGCTCGTGTTGCTATCGGCCGCGCCGACAATCTTGCGTATGTGAGATTTCGCCTGACCCACGCTGCGTCCCTGAGCAATCTCAATGTCGGTAAGCATGACCGTTTTCTTGTAGTGCTCCTCGACAGTGCTGAGCAGAGTAAGCACCGTGCGGACGATCGCTAGGCTCACGCGGCAGTCCACTTATCCTCGAAAAGCTCATGATAGTACCAGTGCTTGTACACTTGGTCTCGTCAGCAACTGCTTGCCAGACGACAGCACTCACGGAAGTAGGCTGTGATGGCAGAGATCGCCCACTCTGCCGCGACGTGTACTGCGAGCCCACTGCCAGTGACAGCACTAGCGGTCAGATCTTGCAGTGTCCCAGTCTTCTTTCCATAATCGGTTGCACTGTTGATCTGGTAGTCGACAGCCAGTAATGGGAGCGCGACGAACAGGGCGATGGAGGTGCAGAGATGTCGCAAGAGGCGCATAAACTGGAGAAACGTGAACGCGTCCATACCTGGACGTTTAGCCGTCGTCCGCAGGAATCTTGACAGCTCACCAAGCTGCAGGAGTGTTCTTGAATCGCCATCAGTAGCGCGCGATTGTTATGCCGCCCACTCACTCTTCGTCTCTCCTCCTCACCGAGCCATTTCTGAAACTGATCTCCTGCCAATACTCCTTGAATGTCGGCCATATCCACCGCCAGTAGCCATATACGACCTTGAAAGTCAGCAAAGCTCAACAGCCCAAGCTACAACATACTGGCGGGCATGACGGCTTAAAGTATCCTGGCTCTGCAACATGGCCCTTGTAGCGCTCCTCTCGGGGTAGGTACACCATTGCATTGTTCGTACGGCGCCATGAGAATACGAAGAATACGATGAGCTGTACGCTGAGCCAAGTACGACCTATCACGAGCCATCACACGTACCGAGAGACCGGCCATCAGACCCCATTGCATCCCTACGGCCGAAGCCTCGACGTTGAGCTTGTTCTGGAGTGAATCAACTAGGCCTGTCGCCGTCAGAGGATCAACGCTCGCAGTTGCGTCCATGGATTTCTCATGTCATGTTGTTGGTGTAGTTGCGATCCAGAGGATCAACCTAGCATATTGCTGTGAACTCGTGTTTGGCGTCAAAGGATGGCATGTGCCGGTGAAACGCCCAGTCTCCTTTCCATCACAAAGGTTATAGTCGCATTGACGAGACAGTGCTGCTCGTTGTCTTGCAAACGATCCAAGGCGCAATCCGACGCAACATACGCAGTGCTCCCGTCAGCTGTGCGAACCCCCTCAGTTGCCATGGCGTTGCGGGCCAGCAAATCGCCCAAGCAGGGATGACCTTTGACATGCTAGAACTTCAGCTTCCCGGGTCATGCTATGCGTGAGATGAACCATAGTAGTTTGTGTCCACCACAAGCTGATGGGTTTCTCAACAAACGTCTCTAGCAAGCATCTAGCAAAGTTGGATAATGGTCGGTCCGTGCTGAAACGCAATGGCCACGTCTGTGTATGCTGTGCATCGGAAAGAGAACGGTCAGTCAACCAGCTTCTTCAACGAGTCATCTCCTTGTTCAGCAATCTTGAAGTCGACACCCTTTTTGTAGTTGAACCAGGTGATGGAGACGAGATTAGGCATGGCGTTACTTCCAGTGAGCATCGAAAGCCATTTGAGACGCTTGTCCATGGTCGAGGTAGTTGTCAAACCCGTCTCGCCGATTGCCATCTTGACATGGGCATAGTCGCCGCCTGACGGTCAGCAGGTCCTGTATGACGATGCACTCACTCGTAAAGTGATCGTGAAAAGCCTCCATAGCTTGGACTCCAGCGTCCATCTCTTCGTCCGTGTCTGCAGGGTACCAGTCTGGCCCGGCGTAATCAATCGTCTTGGGGTCAAGCGGCGCCCACTTGATCATTGCGTCAAGACCAGCCTTGTTCGGAGCGTAGAACATCTTGATGTCCGGTTGGCATTTGCTGGCATATTCTGCCCATGCGGCTTTGAAGTGGTCCATACTTTTGTCTTTGTACATGTCCTCTTTGTCCTTGGGATCAGTGTACCCTGCGCAGTCAGCATTGGCCGCGCTGAAAGATAAGTGCCGTGCTGACAATTGACTTCATGTCCGTAGCGCAGTCGAATCTCGGGCGCTCCCGTCTCAGCCTTGAGCTGTCGCAGGTAGTCGCATACTTCACTGGCCATTTCAGGGTGGTAACCACTGGTCGGCATGACGGCAGCTTCCAGTATCGCCTTTGATTGCGCTAGATCGTCTTTGATCTGGTTGAGTTGGATGTCTTTCCACTTGTCCGTGCCGTCCAGCTGAGCGTACTGGCCAAACGTGTACGCTCTCACACCAGACCATTCGTTCAGCTGCTTCATGGTGTTCCGAGGTCCACCGTCGCTGCCAATGTCAGGCAAGAAGCCGAGACCAACACCATGCAGCGCGGCGTAGCCGTCAAGGCCAACCGGAGAGCTCTGAAACGTGCATCAGCGGACATGGCTCATTGTCCTCTCAGACTGACGCTGGTCACGACATTGATATTTGTGCCCTCGATCTTGTTCAACGTGTTGTTGCCAGACGCGTCAATGTCCTATCCGAATTAAACACGCCTAATGATCCGTAACGCTTACCTTGCCGTCGTTGTCGCCAAGATCGGAGGGTGCTTGACAGACACTCCGGCGCCTACGCACAGTCTGCTCCGAGACAGGCCGTCCAGCGGCGAGCTCAGCGATCAATGCGAGAACAATGTTGCAGGCACAAAGAATTGACAACATGATGCAACGCTGGGCGTGCGGTGGACATGTCTGGGCCTTGTTTTTGAGGGATTCTGAATCGCAAGCATACATAAAGGTGGAAATCACATCAAGCTTACAAAATACACTGTGTCTGGCTGATAGACGTTCTGCTGGTGAGAAGGTGTGAAAGCGGCTATTACGGATGTGGCTAAGCGCTCGATTGTTCCGGTTTACGATCCTTGCTCTGGTTGCAGAGGTAGCAGATGAGCCAAACGACAAATACCCAGAAGGCAATCTGCGCGGGTCGGTCAGTCAAGCTGCAGGACTCGGCCGAGGGAGACTGACAATGCCGAGGACGATGGCGAAAATGATCCCGCCTGCGAGCTTCATCGCATCTTTGCAGTCCTCATCTGGCGCCGGCTGTCCATTGACTGTACACCCGCTCATGTTTGCGTGGGTATGTGAAGCTGGGTACGAGGGCGCCAACGTGAGACTTATACCTTGCACGCGCTGTTTCAGATCATGCCTAACGTCGACAACCTTTCTTCCGGGCAGGAGGCTTGGTCCTTTGACCTGACCGAAGCCGTGTCGGCAGGAGCGGCGAGTAAAGGAACTCTCGGAACTAGTCCCGCGTGGTGTCAGGGGTCGTGGGCTACTTTGAATTGATACATGTGTCTACCCCTGTGGCAGTCGATCGGGCATCTTTCGCCGTACTCGTCTTCGAATCACCAATTCTGCCAGACCCTGCGCCCTGTCAGTAGACCATACACACAAGCAAAGGTATCCTCACAAAAACTAGGCAGTCGATCAGCCCAACGCTCAGCACCATCCACATCGAGATGAGATTCAGAACCGGGCTTGCCGATTTATGCACCATGTCGTAGATGAGTCGGACGAGTGATGCTGAGAAGACGACGAGATACTGTGACGGCATGAGCGACGATCCCGAAATCGTATGACGACTTACTGCCAAGGGGAACCAGAGCATCAAAAGGGACGCCTGACGGTTTAGGTAGTTGGCTGCACTCATAGCCGGCTTGCCTTCGACGTCGCATGAAGCGCCAGTGGGCGTGAGAATCATAGTCTGCTGCTCCTTGAAAAACTCGGCCAGCGTTTGACCAGGAGCTTTGTCGATCGACGCAATGCTGTGGCCCTCAACCTCGTCGATGTCTTGTTTGGCTACTGATTTTGTCCATGGCGACGACGAATCAACGCTGTGGTTCCGTGTCCGTGGGCGAGAGGGCGTTTCCAGGATTGAGGTTGGCTCGCGATTGTCGAGATGCGAGGGAGACGCCAACGGCGTTACAATCTTACCGCTGCTGTTCAACGATACCGAGCTGCCAGCGATAGTCTCATCGTAGTGCGCGATCTCGAGACGTTCCCAGGGCGGGACTTCGCCTCGGCTAGGTAGGTTGGCAGGTGAAGACGCCATGGGAGCAGGGCTTTCTTCGTCGTCGGGTGTTCCCGGGGTGCATAGCAGCGTTGGCTTCCTGTGCTTTGAGGTGCGTCCAATGTTGAGAGCTATGGCCGGCTCAGAGCACTGGGTGGTCGAGAGTTGAATCGTGTCGGGCCGGCGGAGGAAAGAGAAGAGGCGGGAGTAGAGGCACAAAACGATAACAAAGACGAGGGCGCTGAAGTCCGTCAGTGGGCGTTGTGTGCTGCCGTCGGGTCCCGTACCGAGGAATGAATTGGACAAGGTCTCTTGCGTCGACGCCGCCAACATCGTGTGCCTTGTAGTAGCAAATGATGCTCGAAGACGCAAACCCTACGCGGCCCCACCAAACTGGCAGAACTGAGTGCGAGCCCGTTTGATGACAACAAAGACGTACTGCCAGAATGGGTAAACGACACGATCCAGATCACAACGGGGATCCAGCCGGCGAATCTCTCCAAGCGCGTCGTCCAGACGGAGAGAGGATGCCGCTATGTCATGTCAGGCCGATGTCGGTGCGACTAGATGCACATACGAGCAGCATGTAGGTGGATATTGCGATGAACAAGGTCCAAACGTGCTGAGTGAACAGAATGGCAGTGATGAGGAACCCGGTTGCGTCCTGGCCTAATGTCAGCTGGCTCTCGCCGGATCCAACGACTTACACATCCCCGATGGCCCGTCTGCAGCTGATGCCCGGCCAAATAGTAGACGTTTGGTATAAGAGCAATGATACTGAGAGGCCGTGTCAGCGCGACAGACTTACCCACAGGCTACTCACGCAAGGAGGAGATCGCTGATTACCATGCCGAGTAACAGCCTCACGCGGAGCTTGCCCCATCCCTGCCTTGACAGATTGACAATCAAGACCAAGGCGCACAGGATCGATGCGCATTCAATGATCAAGGCCCCGACCGAGCTGACATAGGTGACCGTCATCCCGCGGGGGCCTACACGGCATTCGTTGATGGTCGGTGTCCCAGCCTTGTCCTCGCACGACCTCTTGACAAGGTCGTTGCAAGCTCGAACTCAGGGAGCGGGCGCTGAGCCGAGCGTAGTGTTGACCATGATGATCGCCGAGGGGCTGAGATGCCTCATCCGGTGGACGCAGCCACGCTCTAGTGTTCTGTTTCGGACCTGAGAGCTGCTGTGGCGTCAGTACGAACGGCCTTTGACCAGGGCGAGTGGACTGGGTGCCATCTGAGCATGCCGCAGAACCCGGTTTCGTTGTCGAAGCGAGAAGAGCACAATCGGTCGCACAAAAAGCAGGACGATGAATCACCCAGTGTCCTGGGTCGAGTCGTGCCAAGCGCATGATGTCAAACCCCGCGTACGTGTTCTTCGGTGCTTATAGATGATCGGGCCCGGATGATTGCGGCCAATGAACTTCCGAGTCGACATCTTGGCAAGCATGTCTGCCCGGGCAACGAAGCAAACAGAAGGGATCGCCTCCTAATTCCCCTGGGCGTCAGTGATCGATCCAGAGGTAGACGTGTCTGCGGACCAGGTCCCGACGCAAAGGTGGATTCCATCCTGACTGCTCTCGTGTGGCCACATATGCACCGTGAAAGCAACCAAACGACAAGCAGACCATATGGAGACGGTGCCCGTCGACTACCGGTTTCTTCTACCCACCGCTGACAGGGTTGTAAAGCGGACTACAGATCAGCCACGGCCTGCTTGTATTGTCCTCGGCTGCCTCAGTATCGCCCGTCTCCCCTGTTTCTTGCACAGCGCCATTTCGTCAGTGCCGGTCACTGCCCCCTTTTCGCGTATTGTCCTTTGCTGGTGGTGTTTGCCATCCCAGTTCTCACGCGTCCCTTTGATTGTTTCAGTGTGCATCCGATGTGAGTACTGCTCTGATGCGTCTGCTCTGTCAAGCTCGTCTGCCGTGGTGGACGAGCAGGAATGGAGAGGTTGTGGTTGCCAGCCCCGTGCGGTCGGAGCGCTCTCGTTTTGAATCCGCACATGAGCTCACAGCTTCTTGCCAGCGGCCGTCTTGGATCATCTGTTCTGCACCGCAAACGCTCTTGCTGGCACTGCAGTCTTGCACTACAGCACAAGGAAACACTTCACTCGACTCTGCACACCCTGGCCAGCCGCTAGCCGTGCACAAACACCCAAAGGAACGAGCCATACCGACGCGTTTCACCCCCCGTGCACCTCGACCCCTGTTGGCTCGCGATCATCCCATCCACCCGTCCAACTCGTATCCTGCGCAGGTCGAGGAGCGCCAGACAGTTCGTAGTATAGTAGATCAACGGCGACGAAGCGAACATGGCTAGAGATAGATTGGCCAACACGGTACGTCGCTCGGCCTGAGCCCGTGCACAAAGGTGGGCTGACATGCGATCTTCTCTTGCTTGCAATCTTATGGACAACATTTGATCTGCTACGATTCATCTCAACAAATACCCTTGTTTTCATCACCCACAGGGTCGTCAAGCATACGGGTGAGTCTCTGCACCGCCATCTCGCTCAACCGCACTGACCGCCTTTCTCCTAGCGACCAATCCGTCCCCGCTCAGACGACCTACCCTCCTGTTCAAACCAACGGCGGCCGTCAACCAAACCCTTATGCTCAGCAAAACGCACCTCAGCAGTATGGCGGCGGCCAACCCCAGCAGCAGTATGGTCAACAGGATGCGTACGCGGCCGGCGGCGCCGTCAACGGTGCTGGCGGTGGTGACTTTTGGGCCGAGGTGCGTAGTCTTGTGAATCGCACAACGTCGAGCTGATCGCGGGCTCAGCTCACAACGACGCAATCCCAATTGTCCGAGCTGCAAGAACGCATCCAGGCCGTGCGCCAGGCTCACGTCCAGAGTCTGGTCAGTCTACCTGATCTCCAAGACGTACAGATCTGACCAACCCAGGCTGCAACCGACGCCCAGACGGCCGCTCAAGGCGATGCCCTCGTCGCCGAGACGCGCGAGCTCACCCAGGCTTGCAAGACGCAGATCCAAAAGCTCAACAAGCTCGCAAAGGGCGACCGTGCGCAAAAGCAGCAGGTTGCCGGCGCCAAGCAGCGCTTCATGGGGCTCTTGAACGAGTACCAGCAGGTTGAGAAGGAGTACCGGAAGAAGGTCAAGGAGAGGGGCGAGAGGCAGTACAAGATCGGTGTGTGGACCGAGCGGTTGAGAAAGGGGGCAGTGCTGACGATACGGTAGTCAAGCCGGATGCGACGCAGGAGGAGATCAACGAGGTCCTCGAGTCGGACAACCCGCAGGTCTTCTCTCAGGCTGTGCGTATCATATGATTGATCTGGAATGGTGCTGACAGCGTCCAGCTCCTCAGCTCGAACCGCTATGGTGCCGCCCGTGGCGCATACCGCGAGGTCCAGGAGCGACATGCCGACATTCAGAAGATTGAAAAGACCTTGACCGAGCTCGCGCAAATGTTCAACGAGGTGGGTGACTCGTTGTGTCGAGGGGCCACGCTGACGCGGATCAACAGATGAGCATGCTCGTCGAACAGCAAGACGAGATCATCACCAATGTCGAAGCGCAGGCTCAGGGTGTGGATCAAGACGTCGAGGCTGGGTACGTCAACGCGTGTACAACACCTTGTCCGACACTGACACCACGCAGGCTCGTGCACACGACCAAGGCCGTCGACTCTGCGCGAGCTGCGCG
The DNA here is from genome assembly GCA_001599935.1 of Holtermannia corniformis. NCBI lineage: Eukaryota > Fungi > Basidiomycota > Tremellomycetes > Holtermanniales > Holtermannia > Holtermannia corniformis. Next base: position 222,591 of record BCIJ01000011.1, on the reverse strand, counting down.
CCGGAAGAAGTGGTGGTGCTTCTGGATCTGTGGTACGTCTTGCTACCCCTCATCGCCGTGCCGCCTTATTGACCCAATATAGTCCTCATCGTCCTCATCGTCGTCGGCGTCGTCGTCGGTGTCGTGGTCAGCAATAACAAGAAGTAATTGGCTACCTGCGCAATCCATCTCCTTCTCCTGCCCTGCATGCCGGGCACTGGCACATTCGTTTAATTGTCTAATCTGGATAATCGATGGGTGGATGCATACCGTGCTCGATAGATGCGAGCGATCATGGCCAGGATGCGAGGCGTCACATGGCAGTATACAATCATGGGTCAAGTTGGCTCTCTACTTCTTGCCAGACCTATGACGCGTCAGCGCACACTGCTGAAGAGACGGGATGGAGGACTCACTTCTTGATCCCACCACCGCCCATGGGCCCGCCCTTCTTGGCTGTTAACAGTCAACACCGCATCCCGACAGTACGACAGGCGAGCGACTGACCGAGTTCGGCAGCAGCCTTGCGCTCCTTTTCCTCTTGCTTCTTCTTCTCAAGGAAAGCCTTGTCGTCCTGTCTAACGTTAGGTGGCCGCCGATCAGAGGCACGAGACGCACTTCGTCGAGCTCCTTCTTGTCCTTCTTGGGCGCCTGGCAGCTGTCAGTATGATCGATCGCAGTCCCTAACAGACACACCTTGAGAGGCTTGGCTGTCATTGCACTCGATTAGCACCACGATCCATACCGATTCACGGCCTGTCCGCACCTTTACCACCTATCGCACCCTATGTCAGCTCGCATAGTCACCACCATAGCCAGACATACCTTGACGGCCCGACATGGTTGACAGCTACTAAATAGCAGATAGGTGGATGGCCTCGAGTACGGTTGACGGTGGTCGAGAGAGCGATGCCGGTAAAATTTCCTATTCCGCGAGGATTCAGTGGCGATCCTGTGCTGCCATCGATGGCTCTTGCGCGCAGGTAAAGCCGAGGGAGGAACTCACCCAGTTGATACTGTTCACGGTCGATCGCTCGCCTTCGAACCAGCCGACGACGTCGACGGTTTCACCGGGTTGTAACGAGATCCGCGTCGAGGAAGCGCGTGTCGAGAGAGGGAGCCGGACGTCGATCAGCAGAGTCGGATACGTCCCTTGCACAGTGTGTTCAGACGTCGAGAGGAGGAGAATGCAGGATGCAGGATCGTAGATTATTACCCTGATGCGTCTCGATCAGCTATCAGCACTTGGGATCAGGACGCGTACTGCCCGACGACGCGTAGCTTGCGCCCGTGCAACCGATCACCAACATCCTTGAGCTCAATCAAGAGTGCACCCTGTAGCTGCTGCGAAGACGGCGCAGGTGCAGGGCAGAGCCGCAGCGAAGGATGCAAACCCATCCGTATCGCCGTCGTCGTCGTTGAGATGAGCAACGGGGCATCGTGTGCATGCCGCGAAAACAGTAAACGTCTATCTTGATCCGATGCTGAGAAATGACAACGACGACCCCTTGCGCCCCTTCAACCCCCTCGGAGCCGCTTAGGCAAGGTAGAACCGCCAGGCCAGGTAGGCGCCAATCACGGCGAGCGGGATCAGGTACTTGGCCCTGGGCAATGTCAGCGCGCGACCAGGGGCGACTTGCAGACACGTACGGTGAACCACCCTCGGATGTCGATGTGCCAGTCGCACCACCGCTCCGTGCGGCCTTCTTGGCCTTCTTCTGTGAATCGTCAGCAATGATACAGCGTTGCGACTGCGAATGCGGGATGTAGCATCGAGTGAGCACAGTCGCAGCTCGGATCAACTGAGATGGAAGACTCGCCGTGTTGACTGGGCATCGACGCGCTCTGTTTAATGATTACAGCCGTCTAAGAGCTCGGGACCACACCCATGTCATAGCTAGACCAACTTTGCGGCGAGGCCCCTTGAGCTCCAGTCCGGTCTGCGATCGATGAAACGAGGATCGCAGTGCACAAGTGTACAACAACTCCCGTGCGTGGCCGAACCGTGTCACGATGCCGTCGGCTGGTTCCCTGCAGCCCGATGGATGTGTCGGGCGGAACTCCGTCGTAGCTGCCAACACGCACGTCTTTTGAAGTTTGGCTGTCAAACCGGCGGTAAACGCCCATCCCGTCAAGCGACACGCAAGCTGTTTGCTCCGGGTTGACGAGGTGTGCATCACACCGCATGCCTTCCGGATGAGATAGCTGTGCTTTCCGCTCAAGTCGCACTTTCAAGTTTGGCTATCAAGCCAGCGCAAGCGACGCGCTGAATGTCTGCTCTAGGATGATGGCCGTGTGTATTCACACCGCATTTCCGCTAACGGCGTAGCTACGCTATGCGCTCCAACAGCCCGTAGGCGTGGGCCCGTCAGCCCGCACGCACAGCAGCGACCGACAAGCGCGCGAAGACTCGACACAATCATGAAGCGATCGTTCGGCGAGGCGGAACAGATTCCATGCCCTGTGCTAATCTGCGTCGTGGAACGACAGGCACGGACGGTGGTCTCCGCTTTGGATGAACGTACTCTCGGCAGCGACGTTTACATTGGCTAGATCGGAATCTGTACACCGTGGCAGCGCTCACAGAACGGACCTGATGACGACGAAGAGATGTGCCAGCGCGTGAGCGAATCTTGACGTTCTTCACTCACGGCAGCAGCCTGCCGCCGGTGAGAGCCTGTTTCAGCCCACGACGTAGTGATCCATAGCTTTGACGCGACCATGGCTGGCTCACTGTCTCAGCGAGGCAAGCTAGGAACATAGCGGCAGCTGAACAGCGCATGTCTGCGTCGCTCAACGAGCGAGCAGCATTGGCATGAACTCAGCTCAATCCGATCGCTCGCTCGCTCTTGCTGGCAGTGGCCAAGGCGCCCGCGAATGGACAGATCTGTACGCCGCAGTCACGCTCACGCTCCAAGTCGAATCTAGAGGTAAGCTAGGGTATCAACGGCTCTCGACCTTGCACATATACGACAAGATTACTGCCGTGGCCCAACACAACAACGACACGGCCAGAAGCCGATCGGCGAAGCGAGACAAACTGCCCAGCGTCACTCAATGAGAGGCTGAGCTCAGTGTGATAACTCGCGTTCGCCGCCGGGCCAAGGCGCCTACTGACATTCAAGGTGCGAGTGAATCTGTACGCCACAAGCGCTTGTACGCTGATCAGGACCAAGGCATACGCCGGCGCATGAACGGCTCTCGACCTTCTACACACGCACGACAGCGACTCTGCTGTTACGAGAGAGAAGAGAAGAGCCAGACAGGGCAGTAACCCAAGACCTGAACAGTGCGGCCAAGTATCACTCAGCGGGCGAGTAGAGCTCGAAATCAACAGTTGAAACCACATGGCTGCGTCGGTCAACGCAAAACAGTGACCAAAGCCCAGCTGCTTGAGATCGCTCGCTTGCCCTCGCTGGCCGTGATTCAAGGCCAGGGCGCGGATCTACAAGCCGCAATGCGCTGATATCGAACAAAAGATGAGCCTATGTATCAACGACACTTTACATTCGGCAAACACGGCAGAATCACTGCCATCAGGGGCACCGATGCAGCCTCATACGCCAGAAGCCAATCAGCAACGCGAGCAGACAAACGCTAAGCTAAGCCCAACAAGTCTACGTCGCTCAATGAGCACCAGACAGAGCTTCAGCTTGGTATGATTGCTCTCGCTGGCTGTGGCAAAGGCGCCTACGGTGGCCTGCCGCAGCAACGATCGCAAAGTCGACATGAAGTCGAACTCAGAGATAAGCGGACGTACCAACGACTCTTGACTTTCCGCACGCACAGCAGCAACCTTGCCGTGAGCGGACAGAGCCAGACACGGGAGCGATCCATTGCTTGGACAGAGACATGAAGCAAAACTCTGCGAAGCGAGTGAAGACGATACTGCTAGCTGAACCCCATAAATCTACTTCGCTCGACGCGAGGCAGACAGAGGGGGGCTGAGCTCGGTACGATCGCCGGCTCTCACCGGTGGCGGCGAAGACGGCCAACGCATGGACAATACGGCTCGATTCCGCCCCACCGCCTCTCATTCAAGAGGTGAAAAGTGTCCGAAAGTCGCCACTCGCCGTGGCGACTTGACAAGCCCCGCTCTTCACTGTGCAAACCAGTCGAAACGCCTAGCAGGGAGGATGAGGAGCGGACAGATACCCACCTCGCCCTTGAAATCACCGATCAACAGCGGTTCAAGCTGTTTCCGCGCTTCGTCGGAATGGCCGACGTCTTCAAACGCCTCGGTCGCATCTTTGCCTGTGCGCATGCTGCGTCAGCCGTTGACGGCGGGGAATGGACTAGGGTAGACGTACCTGCCTCTGAGAGCATGACTTCGTCGCCGCCGGGGTGCTCGTCTAGGAACGCGGTGCAGTTGTAGACTGGGGTTGGTTAGCGTTGGCGTTGAAGTGAGATTGAGCATTGCGATGTCATGTCTATATCTGACCGCACTTCAAACAGTTTCTTCTACACGAGAAAACTCGTGCTCGAGCCTGCAGAGGGTGCTTATATGCAGGACCGCTAGAGCGGCAGGGTTGATAGGGCTGGGTGAAGAGCTGCGATGCAGTACTCGCTCGAGCTGTTTCTGCATCGAGCTGCCCTGACATTGCGCGCTCTTCACGAGGCGTGCTCATTCTGGTTGCTAGCTCTAGCACAGGTCTTGTAGACCGCGCAAAGCGATAGCACGGCAGGACCAATCAAGGCGCGAGCATGCCAAAGCACGTCCGTGCCCCTCGCATCTGCGTCTCGCACACTGCACAGCAGCGCCGGGCTGCGATGCGCGCTACTCACCCTTGTCGTGAATGAGCAACCACAAGTCGTCGCGCGTCGTGTGTGCGTTCAACTGCTCGAGCGTGTACGCTGGCGTTGACGGCTCGATCTCGACGTCGTTGGCGGGCGGAGTCGAGGTGGACGCTTCGGCGGTGGCCATTGTGGTGCGTGAGTGTGGGTGTGTGAAAGAGAGCGATGAGGAGGACGCGAGAGATTGCGAGCTGAAGAAGAAGAAGCAGCAGTGAGACGATCGGATGAGTGGGGTTGCCCGTTTTCAGTCGGGATCCCGCGGATGGTGTGAGAAGCAGCAGTGGCCACCAAGTGACAAGCTGCGATGGTGAACAGGCAGGGTAGCGTAGTGAGCAGGCTGGTAAGAGAGTAGGCAGCATACATGTAGCTAGGCTATGCAAGTGTGATGCACCGTGCTGCAGACCATCAGTTTGGTGCTGGTGCCACTGTTGTCGACCTGTCGACGCGTCGCACCCATCAACACTGCGTCTACCAGCACCCAGCAAGCCATCCTTACTGGCATCGACGAGCTGCACACTGTCGCAGCACGCATGGGTGCACCGTCGACCCAAGGCAGCAACAGCAGCAAGCGTGACGATCCGTGCAAACACCAACCCCTATCGAGAGCGACCTCCTATCCTATCGACCGCGAGTGTTGCCACCGACACTCGACGCACCGCCGTGACCCAAGATGGACCCAAGCAGGCTCGTGAGCAGGCTTGCCAACGGGCGCAGCGCAGCGTTCGATGCGGCAGCCCAGGCAGAGTTCTCGGAGAAACGGTGAGTAGGGCGAGCTTGGCCATGGTCCGCACAAGCTTGGAGCTCTGAACGGCTGGGATGTGGCCTTGCTACGGTCGGTGACGGCTCAGCTAGACAGAGTGTGTAGTTCAGGATCCATCATGGATCCTCGGCAGCATCTCAACAAGCTATCGATATCACAAGCTGAACAGCAGCCGTGTGTTCTGCCTTGGCAGCAGGTCAACCGCTCGAGATCAGATTCGGCCAATACCCAGGCGGCGAGACACCTCTGAGAGCGGTATGTGGTCGTTCTGGGTATCGTCTGCAGCTTCGGCCGGGTTGACCGGCTGTAGTAGCCTCGGAGATCGCACTTGGCGCGACTAGGGATGATCTCAGCTCATGAGCTGCGTGCATGTCCAGACCCGCCAACGCCTTCCTGTTCTGATGGGAATACATCCTGCTATACAGCCTGCCACAGACTGCTTCTGTCCATGTGTGTCGACGTGATGTGACATCGAGAGCTGGGATGACTTGGATCGCGGTGCCTCACACAGCTGTCTGCTGCTGTACTGGGATTTGCGCGTCCTGTCATCGCCTTGCCCTACCCGCGTTCTGTTGCATCGCAGAACACGCAAGAGACGCTAGTTACTGCGCATCAGTACACCACCAAACACATTCGCCTTTAGGCTACATAGTCTTTCAGCATGGTTCCAGCACAAGACCGATGTCTGCAGGACGAACCTCGCGTCGATGTCCCCTGGCCCATGTTTGTGCGGTGATCTGCACGACGTAGCGGGCAGTGACCATCACGATTGTGGTGTTGTGGCCTGATGCGAATTGTAACCAACTTGCGTGCAGTGCGTCCTGTGCCGGCTCACGCATATGACACTTTGGTCACCCAGCTGCATTCTTATGTGAGAAGCTGGCGGTCGTTTGTATGCGCACAGTACAGACCCCACTTCCACATGTAGACAGCTAGCGGATCATGTGCAGCCATCCGCGCCGTGTACACCCCACCAAGCTGGCTTCCCTTTCCTGCCAAGACGATAAACTCACGCTGACAACTCACTCAGACGCGTATGGGTGCCCGACCCCAAAGATGGCTTTGTCGCAGGCTGGATCAAGGCCGTGCACGGCGAAGAGCACGATGTCGGCTGCATGGCCGATGTCGTCATTGCGTCCACCGGCGAGGTCCAGACGATGGCAATGGTCCATTTGACACCGATGAACCCACCGCAGTTCGACAAAGTGGCAGACATTGCCGACCTGACGCATCTGAACGAGGCGAGCGTGGTGCACAATCTGCGCCAAAGGTATGGTGACCGTGACATCTACGTAAGTGTGGCTCGGTGCGCTTGTTCACAGTCGCTGATGTTGCACTACAGACTTATTCTGGGTATGCGACGCGGTCAGCTGCGCATGGCTGTCAAGCTGACGTCGATCAGGCTCTTCCTGATCTCCTTGAACCCTTATACCCCATTGCCAATCTATACATCGTCTGTGATTGCGCGGTACCGGACCAAACGGAGAGAAGAGAATGCGCCGCATATCTACGCCATTGCTGAGCGTGCTTGGCAACAAATGGGTGAGCAGAGGGAGAGCCAGAGCGTTCTCATCACGTACGTCACCATCACCGTGCCAGCTCGAGCTGACATCCCGCAGGGGCGAGTCTGGCGCCGGCAAGACTGAAAACACGAAAAAGGTCATCCAGTACCTCGCCGCTATCGCATCCTCCAACGCTCTCCCACCCTCAGCTTCATCTTCGTCACTCGCACGCTCGAAATCAATCTCCAAAGTCCCAGCGATGGGCCTACCTCGATCGTCCAGTTTCAAGGGTCGCGACGCACTCGAAATCCACACGAACAGGGTCGAAGCAGAGTTGGGGCTGCTCGAACAGCAGATCCTACAGGCCAACCCGGTGCTCGAGGCGTTTGGGAACGCGCAGACGGCACGGAACAACAACTCGAGTCGGTTCGGCAAGTTTATTCGCATCTTCTTCTCGCCGAACGGGGCAATTGCTGGCGCGACGATTGATTGGTATCTGTTGGAGAAGAGTCGGGTCACGGCGAGGGCTGAGGGCGAGCGCGCGTTCCATGTCTTCTATCAGCTGCTCAAGGGTGGTCATCTTGAAGGCTTGAATCGTGAGCAGGGGTCGCTGAGGAGGATCGCTCGGCTGACACGGCACGCAGGTGACTTGCTGCTCGAAGGCGGCCCTGAAAAGTATGATTACCTCAAGAAGACAAGGCTCGAGATTGATGGCGTCGATGATCTTGAAGAGTGGCGCGAGCTCAAGGTTGGGTTGCTCCGTGCGGTGTGGGCTCGCAGCTGACACGCTCGCAGAACGCACTCGCCGTTGTCGGCCTGTCTCGACAAGAGCAAGTCGAGCTGTTCCGGATCCCGGCCGTCATCCTGCATATCGGCAACTTGCAATTCATCGCCGATCGCTCCGAACAAGCACAGCAAGCGACAGGCAACCAACCCGTCGCCGAACGCGTCTGCCACTTGCTAGGCGTCTCGCCATCAGAGTTCCTCAAGTCGGTTTTACGACCCAAAGTCAAGGCGGGTCGCGAGTGGGTCACGCAGGCGCGCACAAAGAGGCAAGCAGAAGACGAGCTGGCGGCGCTCGGCAAGTTCATGTACGAAAAGACGTTTGGCTTGCTTGTGGATCGCATCAACCAGGCGCTTGATCGGCCTAACGCCAAGTCGTGAGTTGGTTGGGCTTGCCATGACCGAGCTGACAGCGACAGGCACTCTATCGGCGTGCTGGATATTGCCGGTTTCGAGATCTTTGGTGCGTCGGTCTCGCGAGACGGCACAGTCACTGACTATAAACAGTCGAGAATGGCTATGAGCAACTGCTCATCAACTTTACGAATGAGAAGCTGGTGCGTGATAGGCTGCCTTGTGAACGGCGCTGACGTCTGACAGCAACAAGCACGTCTGCTACCTCGTACACTCCGCTTCGCACTGACACAACACAGTTCTTCAACCACCACATGTTTGTGCTCGAGCAGGAAGAGTACTCGCGCGAAGGCATCAGCTGGAACTTTGTCAATTTCGGGCTCGACCTCCAACCGACCATTGAGCTCATTGAGAACGCGACGCAACCGATCGGCATCCTCGCCGTGCTCGACGAAGAGTGCATCATGCCTAAAGCGTCTGATCAAACGTTCACTGAGAAGGTGCGCATGTACTGGGAGACGCCCAAAGGTGCGACACCGAGCCATCCGGGCTCGTCGAAATTCCGCCCGGTGCGCTTCGGTCAGGGCTTCCTCGTCAAACACTACGCTGGCGAGGTCGAGTATCGGACCGATGGCTGGTTGGAGAAGAACAAGGACCCGATCAATGACGCCGTGGCTCGATTACTGTCACAATCGACCATCCCGTCCGTCGCCAACCTCTTTGCAGAGTACGCCGAGGATCCCGCGGGCGCCCCTGCCAAGCGTGGTAAGCGTGGAGCCTTTCGCACCGTTGGGCAACGGCACAAGGAGCAGCTCAGCGCTCTCATGGACCAACTGCGAAGCACACAGCCGCACTTTGTGCGCTGTATCGTGCCCAACAACAAGAAGTTGCCACTACAGGTAGACGCCAACCTCGTCCTCGACCAGCTCCGATGCAACGGTGTGCTCGAGGGTATTCGCATCGCTCGGCTCGGCTACCCGAACCGGCACACTTTCGCCGAGTTCAGGCAGCGATACGAAGTGCTTACCCCTGGGGTCCTTCCTCCAGGCTACATGGATGGTCGAAAAGCCTCACAGCGTATCGCAGAGGCTCTTGAACTCTCGCCGGAGCGGTTCAAGGTCGGCGCGACAAAGATCTTCTTCAAGGCCGGCGTGCTCGCCGATCTCGAGGAACGTCGCGATCACCTTCTCACGGACATCTTCCGACGCTTCCAAGCGGCAGCGCGAATGTATGTCACGCGGCGCAAAACCAACAAGACTCTCAACCGCACACAAGCCATCCGCACCATTCAGCGCAACGCCCGTGTGTACATTGCGCTTCGCGACTGGCCCTGGTGGTCTCTGTACGTCAAAGTCCGACCACTGCTCGCCGCCACTCGGACAGACGACGAGCTGGTCAAGAAACAGGCAGAGCTGGCCATGGCACAGGAACGTGCCGAACGGGACGCAGCAGAGCGTGCAAAGATGGAAGAGCTCCGGTCAAAGCTCGAAGCGGACAAGTCTAAAGTCGAAGCCGCTTTGACCTCGGAGCGGCAACTTGGCGTCGAAAAGGATCTCATCTTGGAGCGATCCAAGGCTCGTGAAGCCGAACTCTTGGAGAACATTGCCGGCCTGCAGGCCGACATCGACGCAATCGACGAAGAGCGCGAGGCTGCAGTCTTGGCTGCTACCCAGGCGCAAGAGAAGGAGGCGCAACTCCGACAAGAGTTTGATCTTCTGGTAGAGCAGGCTGGCATGCTAGAGCAGGAGGGCACGGCCTGGCGCAAACGCGAAGCCGAACTGCTCGATCAGTCGAATGACCGGGCTGCCGACATCTCGAAGATGGACAGCGAACGGCTCAAGTTGCAGAAGCAGCTCGAAGACCTCAAGCGCGAGCTCTCACAGAAGGAAGAGGCCATCAAGAGGCAAAAGGAGCGCTCAGACGCAACTGTCGCAGACTTGGAGCGAAGGATCGGCCTCGAGAAGGGCAAGGCGTGAGTAGGCGCTATCGATGATGGCTGTGCTGATGCGACGCAGCGAGAGCGGTGCGGGCCAAGTCACTGCCCTTCATGCCGACATGAAGACTGCTCGGAGCGAGCGCGACGAAGCTCGACAAGTCACCTCGACGCTCGAGGGCAAGATGCGCCAATTGCAGGCTGATATCACCAAGTTGACTTCTGAGGGTGAGCGCGCAGTGCAGGCCAAGGCTGCACATGATAGGGCCGTCGAGCAGCTCAATAGCCGCATCGAGGGTCTGCAACGCGATTTGGTTGCGCGGAGCAAGGAGATTGAAACTGGCCTGCGTGATCGCCAGAGCCTGCAAAAGGAGGTAGACGACCTACGAAAGGTCATGGCTGCCAAAACCTCGGAGGACACAAAGAGGTCCGAAGCTGACAAGAGCCGCGCGCAAGAGCTTGAGCGGCTCCGAGCTCAGCTGGCATCAGCGCAATCCGACTTGGCTGCCGAGCGCTCAAAGCATTCAACAGCGGTTCGCGACCTGGAGAATCAGCTTGCAGAGATCAAGAAGCAATTAGCCGCCCGCGACCATTCCTTGGAAGGGCTCAAGCGGGAGATCCATTCCACCGCCGAGAATATCAAGGACCTCGAAAGCTCTGCTGTCGCTGCGAACAAAGCACACCAAGTTGCTGAAGCTGAGCTGAGAGACGTGCGAGATAAGCTGGAAGCGACCACAGCGGATCTCAGCGAAGCTGAACGGACTCTCGAGGTATGTGAGATGGCATCGGCCAAGCAGTGGCTCATCGACTACAGGACCTCGACCTCGCTCTGCAGGCGTCTCAGGACAAATACGTAGAGCTCGAAGACGCTGTGCTGGAGGCCGAGCAGGAAAAGGCGGACTGGACCCGTCGCATGGACGACGCCGTCAAGAGACTTGAAGAAGAGACGTTCAAGCGGCAACGACTCGAAAAGCAAATGGGCGACACCAAGCACGAGATTGCCACCCTCAGAAACGCGGCGTCGCAAGCTGAGCGAGAACTGGCCAAGACCGCCACTGAACTCAAGCAACGTACGGCCGACGTCGCCTTGCTCAAGTCTCGGGAAAACAAGACGATCGTCGAGCACGTTCACGTGCTGGAATCTGCTAAGAAGGTGACCGATCGTCAGCTGGCCGAGCAGATCAAGGAGAACGAGCGCCTCGTCCTGCAGCTCAAGTCCTCGGAAGTCCACCGTCATCGCCTGATTGGCGAGGTGGAAGATGCCACCAGACAGGCGGAGATGCTACGAACGGAGAAGACAAAGCAAGCGCCGTCAACACATGCCGAATCCTCTAGCGCTGCATTGGACAACGAGCGCCGCGCTCGGCAGCGTGCCGAGGCTCGCGCCGCTGCTCTTGAAAAGGACTTGCAAGATTCGAAGCGGCAGTTGTCGACTGTCGCCAGCCCAGCGCGATCGGGGCAGGATGGTCGCATCGCTAGCTTGCAGACAGAGCTCACTCGGCGCGAGCAGGCCCTGGAGGCTTCGACGCAACGGTGTGATGACCTGACGGGACAATTGGCCGAACTACAGAGGGTCATTGGACGTACGTCACCTCGTGATTCGGCTCACCGCGCGGAGCTGCTGCGCGGGCTGCAGCAGAGCAACGCCCTGCTCGGTCGAGACATGTCTACGCAGCTTCGCAAGCTCAGCTTGGACCCCGAGGGCAGCTCGTCACCGCGGGCCAATGGCTCCCCGACAGAAGCTCAGTTGGCCGCTCTCCGACGGCAGCTAGAGGATGAGCGCGAGGAGAAGGAGTTCCTCAAAGAACGGCTCCGGCAATTTGAGGTAGGCCAAATCTCTGTTGGTTGTCAAGGACGGGCTGACAACGCCGCAGGATGTTGATGGCGATGGCAACCAGCCGTTTCCGTACGAGCAAGCCATGTTCTCTCATTTCCGAGCAAAAGCCAAGTCTTTACGCTCACAGCTGGATCAGTATGTCGCTCCTGGCCTCTCAAACAGGGCTGACATTTCCCAGTTGGCTAGCCATGGAAGACCTGCAAGCTACCAACGGCTCGCCACAGCCACTGGCCGCGAGCCGATCCAGCGCCCACTTCACCGAAGACATACAGCAGCTCAAGCATCTTCTCGCACAGCTAGACCCAGAGACCTCGCCGCTACGGACTTAGAGTGTTGTATGATAACCCCCTGAGACGACCCGTGATGAACGGAGGACACTATGAAAGGATGGCCAGGAGGGCTGCACAATGGAAGTTTGAGAGACCGAGGACTTATAATCTGCTGTGAGCTGGCTTGAGTCTGTACAGCAGCGATGGCGGGCTACCAGTTCAACGCATGTGACATCAGGCAAGAGGTTGCCACTTATGTGGACGACCTCGCCGAGCCAGAGCCCAAAGCGGCGGACAAGCCGTTCAACGATCTCGCCATTGAGCGCATCATCTTCATCGCAGAGCAAGTCGCGAAGAACAAGGATGACAAGCTGCTCGAGCCGTACCAGCGTGAGATCCAATGGATCCCCATCCTGATCAAGACAGCCAAGGAGCACCTGGCGGCGGGCAAGGGCATTGAGAAGTTTCAAGATACAATCTGGGGTTACCAGAGCTCGCACGAGCTTGACCTGACCACGGTCAACCGCATTGTCAGGGCGTACAACGTTTACATCACTGGCACACCGAAGCCGGGCGACTATGTGTACAAGCCGTCAAGGCCGCAACCTGCATTCTGATGAGGCATGGACGGCAGCGAGGAGGTCGGTGGAGGCATCGCGTCAGGTCGGAACGGTGTACTTTGTCATGCTTGCCATGCTACCGTGTGTAGTATGCATAGCTTGGCTTTGATGTACATATTTCACATCGATGGGCGCACCAGGCTGCCTTTGTGAAGATACAAGCGCTACAAACCTTGCCGTTGTGCCCTCCTTCGCCTTCGCCGTCGCTTGCGCTTGCACTGAGTCGGCTGGCTTTCTCCATATGTGATGGTGTATTCTGTTGCTGAGGGCGTGATCGTCGTTGCTGTCGCCGTCTCGTCCGCCGCGGCCTCTGGCGGCCTCGTAAAGGATGTGAGAAACAACGAGTGCGTGACGATGGTCGGTACCGTCTCACGAGGTGGCTCGCCAGTCTATGAGAGCGCAGAGGCTCGCATCACCATGCCGCACTGAAGATGGATACAACCACGACGCAGAGAATGACACCCACCGTAGCTGTGCTCGTCGCAGTGACGGTACCCGTGCTTGTGCCCGAGCCGGCGCCGGGAGAACCTGTCCAGCCGGTGGGGGACGACGTGCCGCTGCCGCCTGTTGTCGTCACGGGCGCTGACGTCTGCGTGGCCGGTGCGGAGCCAGGTCCCGACCGAGGTGGACCCATGGTTTGCGTGAACTGAGCAGTCCAGGTCGTAGCGCGGCTGGTGGTTTTCGCGTAGTCGTCAGCATAGTCGGGCGCACCGTCAGTCGTGCCCTCAAAGTCCGCGGAGTCCGAGCAGAACTCGACAGTGTAGTCTGGTTCATTCTGCGCCTTGCACTGGCGCAATGCAGTTTTGGACGCCTCACTGCTGGGCGTCAGCAGCGCACAGAGGAGATAATGAGACACTCACTCGTAGGCATGCTGTAACAGTTAGTAGTGAGCAAACTTGGGACTGAGAGGCAGCTCACCGCGTACGCTCCGGGACACAGGTCCTTGAACAGGTCATAGAAGTCGACGCCGGCCGCCACACATAGCTGGGGATCCTCTCCATACGCGCCGGTGCAGCAATCACGGTTGCCCCATTTCTCATCGCCTACAGTCTCATCAGCATGCTATCACTCGTCGCGGTGAGACTTGCCAAACCCGGCATGACAAGCGCTATAGCAACCTAGGTTGACACCCGTTTGGTCCAGCGAGGTGCGAAGAACTTGAGGACACTTGGCGTTGATGTTGCCTGTGCACTTTGGCGGGATCGTAGCGTCGATCCCGCACTTGGTCTCATCGTATGTGATTGCGACTGGCACGTTGAAGCCATCAACGATGCTGACGTCGAAGTTGTCTTGGGCATCGTCCGGGACAGCCGCCTCCTGTGCGTCAGCGAGGGTGAACTCGGCTGGCAGGTCAGGAGAGCTTCATCCAAGTCAAAGCAGCTCACCTAATGTCCAGGGCGGAACAAGACCACTCAGACATTGAAAGTTGCCAGCCTCTTCGGAGCCGGTACAGCCCACTCCAGCCCAGATCCGGCCTGCTTCCCACTTGCGACCCACATCAAGTGGGTATGTTTTCGAAGGTTCGAGGTCTGCCAGCCGAACATGATCTGGTGTCTTGCCTTGGTAAGACAAGTCAGAGTAGGCGATTGAAAGCGACTGTTTGCACGAGTTTTTCAGAGTAATGATGCGCGCGGACAGCAAGGGAAGAAAGATGAGCAGGGTGGCGGCGTTGAGGGTTAGCATGGTGATCAAGCTGCTTGACGGATGGCGACAGCAGTCGATCGAGGTATGTCCAGGTCTATGAAATCAGTAAGTCAAATGAGTGTGAGCCAGCGAGTCAATTGTACGAAAGTAATGGGAGTCAGCGCGAAGATCAGAGGAGGATCAATGCTGGGTGTCTCGCAATGCTGCTCCTCAGTACCACGCAGCAGGGGGAAGCACGCCTACCATCTGCCTCAGAAACGGATACCTTTGGTTCGAGACACAAAGGGGGTCTACAGCTGGAACAATGTCCATCAGGGGCTGGCCGAGCCGGCAATTGCTGTAGGTTCGGCGTCAACCAGTCGATGTTGTGAAAGGCAACGACCTCCCATGATACTAGTCAGTTGCACAGGATGCATCAGTAGAGTTGGTCAACCCTTTCGTGCAGCCGCCAGCTGTAGCAAGCGGGTAGCATCACCGCCCAGTCTATTCAAAGCCGTCAGCCACCGCCAAGGTGCGGAAGCTGTCGGTGAGCGTCCCGCCCGTGTCGAATTGCGAATTCAGTCTGAGTTGAGCGTCTCAGCGATCCACTGTTCACAAGGCGGTGGTCCAGAGTGAAGCGGTGCATCGACCGATTCGCCACCGACTCGTCCTTTCCTCCACGCCGTCATCCACGCCGCTCGCTATAAGCGACTGATACTGCGCATTCCCAACTCACTTTTCTACCACCATCATGAACCCGAACCAAGGCGGCGAAGCGGCAGCGTACATGAACCAGCCGGCCGCTCCTGGTACAGAGCAATACCAGCATCAGCAAGGCGCACCTCAACAGGGCGGGCCTGAAGGTCAGCCAGGTGATCGTGGTCTCGCCAATGTGATTGCCGGTCAGATCTCTGGCCATATGGTCAACAACGCCTTTGGCAAGTACAACAACAAACCGTCAGGTCAGCACGGCTACGGCGGCGGCGGAAGCCATCACGGGGGTGGTTTGGGCGGTATGATCGGCGGCCTCCTTGGCGGCCACAAGGCGAGCTGCTGCGCACGGAATGTGCTTTGACGTCACTGACCGAGTCGCGCAGCCCAACCAATACGGTGGCGGCGGAGGATACGGCGCACCACCATATGGCCAGCAACAGCCGTACGGCGCCGGGCACCAGCAGCCCTACGGTCAAGGAGGTCAGCACTTTGGCGGCGGGCCCGGCGGCGGACATCACCAGGGCCAGGGCGGCTTTGGGGGCAATCACGGCGGTGGTTACGGGGGTGGGGGTCCGGGCTACGGTGGCTTTGGCGGCGGGCAAGACTTTGGCCATGGTGGTGGTCCTGGCTATGGCGGCGGAGGCCATGGTCCGGGTGGATTCGGCGGTGGTGGTCACCACGGCGGCGGCGGATTCGGTGGCCCAGGCGGTGGTGGACCCGGTGGGTTTCACGGCGGTGGTCCAGGCGGCGGCGGCGGTATGCCCATGCCCGGCGGTGGTCCAGGCGGGCACTGGTAGTCTGCTCATGGGGGTGAGAGGAAAGGGAGGTTGTATGTTCTGCCGTTTGATCTGGGTTTTGCGTGATGCACCATTGAGCGTGTCATGAATCATCTGATGACTGTCTATTCACACCGTATGCTACAATCGGCCCGTCCACTAGTGCTGCTTGCCAAACACCTCTTCGAACACCTTACCAATGTTGCCGAGCATGTCTTCAGTCTGCATCGCTCGCCCTTGCTCTTCAAACGTCCGGCGAGAGCATGTCCGAGTGAATGTCGAAGCGCCATAGGCGGCGAGTAGGGAGACATGCTTGGCCAACTCCTTCGACGGAACCTTGTGGCCCACCTTTCTGTGAGCGGGGCGATCAGCATGAACCCTGCACCGGCATGCGTGTACGCACTCGTATGATCCCTTGACCCACTCGCTACCCCACGCAAGCAGCACAGCTGTAGAACCACTCAGCAAATCACCTTGTCCACCGGCGCGCTTCAGCCCGCCCTGAACCACGTTCTCCAGCACCAGCAACTCGTCACCCTTGGTGGCGGCGAGCTCGGTCGGGATCGGCAGACCGTTCGAGATGACATCGTGTTGACCTTTCTGAATGATGGTCAAGTTTTGCAATGCGCGCGCTAGCTTTGAGCAGACGTCCTGCGAGGGACCGTCGGTGGAGATCTCCTGCAAGTACGGTCAGCTATGCAGGCGCCTCGATAAGGACTTGCCATCTTGTCGCACAGACGCTTGAACTCCATCACGTTGGGTGTGAGGATGACTCGCGGGACGCCAGGCCAGTCGAGCACGACCGACGGGTCGTTCTGCATCGATCAGCGATTGCCATCGTAGGAGACTTGTACGCACCGCAACGAGGAACAAACCATCCGCGTCAACGACAACGCCCATCCCATCCTGCTCCCTTGCGAGCTCGAGCGCGATCCTTGCACACAACTGCATGTGCTCGTCGCGGCCAAGACCGGGGCCGATCACGAGCGTATGCTACGCGAGTCAGCTTAGTGGGTTCATGACCAGCAGCGTCAAGCACACACCAAACGCGACATGATGCCCTTCAACCCCTCGCGGATCTCGTCCTTTGAGCTTTCCTTGTGCAGGATCCCGTGGACGATCAGATCGGGTGAGCTGCGGCGTCAGTTTTGACGTACTCAGCGTGCTTGACACAACGTACTAGGTCTTGATGACTGCGCCGGCTGTCGGCTCGCAGATGACATGGGCTAGGTCGGCGCCAACACGTAGCGATCCAAACGCCGAGAAGAAGGGCGCGCCGGTGTAGCTGGGGATTGTCAGCCCGGTGCCTCATCGGGTAGAGTAGCTACGCACTCTCCGGAACCGCCAATCACACCGATGCGGCCTGGTCTATCAGCACACAGTAGCCGCGCCACATCCGAGCACTCACCAGCTTGCCCCTTGTGAAGTTCGGGCGAGAGCGGTGGGATCATCTGCTTGACCAACGAAATCAAGTGCGCGTGCTGTGCATCCGTGTCCTTTGCACCCTTTGACGCAGGCTTGCCGGCACCGGACTGGCTCGGCGCAGGCACTGCCGTCGGCTTGGTCTCTTGCGATGTTGATGCAGACGAGCTGGATCCGGTAGATGCACCGGTTCCAATGAGCCCACGGAGCGCCAAATCGTACACGACATCCTCGCACCGCTTGAGGTCGTACTTGATCGAGTCAAACTTGCGGCGCAGTGCGTCGTTTCGGAAGTTGAGCTGATCCACGGTTAGACGCGAGGTGGAAGCAACGGAGCGGGATGGCGTACGATGGAGAAGCTCGCAAAGAGATCCTTGACAAACTCGGCGATGCGAAGGGGCAGATCAAAGTTTTGCACGGTGACGGCGTTGGTCGACAAACGAGCCTGTACAGCGTCAGCGACCTGGGCCGTACACAATCGTAGCACACACCAGTTCATTAATCATACCGATGACGCCCTGCAAGTACTCTTCGGGCACGAGCTGAACACGGTCAGCCCATTCGGGCTTGACTGGGTTCAAAGTGAGCGAGTGCCTTTCGGGAACGGATAGTCGTTACGCACTGCCGAGAATCCCCTCGATCTGTTTCAACGTCACTAGCTCATCGTGCAGCAAGAACCACGCCAATGCAGCATGCTGCGTGAGCGCCTTGAGGATGTTCGACGACGTGAAGCTGTACCTGCACAAGGGTCAACAGAGACCATGATCGGTGCACCGATACATACTTGTAGTACTCGTTTTTCGGTATGAGAGCTGCGACTGTTGGCCACGCGCTTTGAGCTTCTTGCAGCTTGTCAAGCGCCTGCTGAGCGATACCATGCACTTTGCATAGGTCAGACTGAAGCTACACAAAGGAAGCACATCACGCACGATCACCAGCTGAGGCACCCATTGCGCGGTTCAATATACTCGCCGTGCTCCTCGAAATCGCTTCCAATGGTTCGATCGATTCACGGATGGACTGTGTTCTGATCAGCTTTGCACGCTGCACGTCGCGGCACGGCCAGTGATCATACCTTTTTCAAAGTCGATTCAGACTCGAGGTCATCGATGACCGACTCGAGCACTCTGGTGATGTCGCCTTGACTCATGGTGGTGTAAGAGTGACGGGAAGAACGGGATCCAGAGGTTGGTGGTACGGATACTGTGTGCAAGTCTGGCCTCTGTCGTGCAAGTTGCGCTGCTGGCTTAGTGATCCCAGGGTTTCTGAATAAGCTCCTTGTCGTACAAGATGTTATCGAGCGTTCAAGTGTCTTTGTGCTGAAGAAACTCGAGTGCATAAGTCGCCATGGCCAGCTTGCGGACGTCATGACCTCCACGCAACAACGCAGGTAGGCACGCTGGTGCTCACTTAACTGTGGGAATGGCACGCCTTTACAAAGCGCCCGTTTGTAATGCCGTCGTAAGCGCAGGTTTGGGAGATTATTGAAAAGCGCCTGCGTTAGAATTCACAACATGGAGAGGCGACGGCACAAACTGTACAGTCCCCAGCAATGCCATGACCAATGAACAACATACAATCCACACCAGCCCTGCACAATCTATGGACGCTCTCGTCCAGCACAGCTGACTCAAAAGTCGGCCTTGGGTAGTTGGTTCTCCTGCCCGCGCGACTCGGTAGCCGCCGTCGATGCAAGCGAGCTGCTCGAGTCAGACGACGCGAGTGAGGAAAGCTGCGAGGCGAGGTGCATCGGGCGACCCCTGTGTCGATTGTCAGCTCTGCTCCGAGTAATTGGTGCAGGACCCACTTTTGGAAGTGACGCTTCTTCGAGTCGTTGAGCTTTGCCGAGCACGGCGAGAGCATGTTGTCAGTCGGTGAGACCATGTTGCTGCTCGCCGTTAGTGTCTGTGACCGACGCGCACCATTGCCGACGAACCCCTTGCCGGTAAACCCTCCACGGCCAGCACGGCCAAGCAAGCCCTTCTTTTGCAGGAGCATCGGGTTCTGCTGCTGCGCCGAGCTGGAGCTTGCAGCGGGGTTCAGCTGAGCTGTACGTCCTATCGTCAGCTGGGCCGCATACAGCATGATCAAGTTGTTGTGACGTACACGTCGAAGGTCCGAGCGGGTTCTTGGCGGTCGTCTGGGCAGGTTGCTGAGCTGGCGAGGACATTGCGGAAGATGAAAGGTTTTGTACTGATGGTGATGAAGCGGGTGGCTGTAAAGTGATGGTACGAGTGTTGGCACGGGCGATGACGGCGGAAAGTTTCAGGTGGTAGAAGCTCGCTCAACTTGACCCCGCACCGCACTCTGGGGAAGCCAGTGGCGCCAAAGACGCACGCAACAGACAAAATGCACATCCATATACTCGCAAGACTTTTCTCATCCAGCGTACAAGCTACCTATATTGTCCACACAGACCGGACCTGAACATGGGCAAGAAGGAAATCAGCCGCCACCGTGCTCCATCCGTGGATCGTGTATTGTGGCGGAGATTTCTGGAACTTGTCTACGGCCTTTGAACGATCATACAGCATGGGGCGAGGTGGACCAAGCAACAGAGGACGGGGTCGGGGTCGGGGTGCTGCGCATACCGGCTGGCGAGAGCCGAAGGTAGGCTTGATTCCCTACTCATGTCCATCTTGATATGGTGTCGAAGTGATACAGCCGCTTCCGAAGAGCCCAGCTCGTGCTTGCACAGCTGAGCGTTCAGAGAGGTGCTTACCACCGGTGTACATAACCTCAGAGTCGCGTTATCTGCACAATCATTCTTGCCTTGTGTCATAGGTCTGCAAGAGATCAATCGCTCACACGTCTGCAGTCCGACTTTGACGTCCTGAGCGGACCAGGTGTCATGATCACCTGCGTCAAGAACAAGGAGAACTCGGCAATGTCCGAGGCGACAAAGATCTTCTCCCAGGTGCGTCACCTGACGTTTCTCTGCCCGGCACCTATTGATCCGTGATGCAGGTCGCCAACGAACTCTATCCCGAGCTCGACATCCTCGCAGATGCTAGCCAATCCGGCGCGGCAGATGAACAAGGCGAAGTCGATATCGAGAAGGAGCTGGCGGCCGACTTGGAGAAAGAGCGCAACTTCAAAAAGGAGCAGCCACGACATTTCTGTACGTGCTGTGGTTACTGGTGGATTGCAGGGCTGATACGTATTCGACAGTGTCCTGTCGGACCGACGCTATCTGCAGTGCGTGGCACATCCGACATTGAGCACCCCAGCTCACGTGCGACAGTCATCTATGTCAACTTCAGGCCGCCGATCGATCCTGTGCGGGTGGTTGAGCACATCATGTCCAAGGTGGAGGAGACGGGTGTGATGATTTGGAAGTGCGTATTATGGGAGGTACACGGGTGAACGTGACTGACGCCGAACAGCTACTGCCTCCGCCTTGTCCCTCTGTCCGCAACGTGCCCCGCCGACATGGACTCGCTCGTCAAGCTCGCCCGCCGTCTGCTTCCGCCGCAATTCGACAACGAAGAGCACCAAGAGCCTCTGACTGTATGTCCCGTCAACCATCGACCGGTATGTGCTGATAGAGCAGTTCCGCGTCGAGACCAAGGCTCGGTACCACGACCAAGAGATGAGCCGGAATAACATTGTCGAGAGAATACCAAAACTCGTCCCGTCCGGCCGCGGACACAAAGTCCGTTTTGAGCAGTCGGACAAGGTGATTTGTATCGAGACGTACAAGGTGGGTTGATGACGAGCTCTGTGGCGTGATCACTGATACCAGCAGAACAACACGGGCATGTCAATCCTCGACAACTTTGATCGCTGGAAGAAGGTGAGCACCGCTTGTCAAGTCAGCGAGCGACAGTATTAACGGTCCTAGTACAACCTGCGTGAAGTTGAGATCAAATACAAGAAGCGCAAAGAGCGAGAAGAAGCCGGTCCGATCGATCCCAACAGTCGAGTCAAGACCTCCGGCAAGCTCCCGCCGACAGACCCACGATCGCGCGAGTTTGCGCAGCACTACGAGGAGAATGAAGACGTCAAAGCGGGAGCGGCGGCTCTGATCGATGATATTCTCATGGGCAAATCGGAGCGCGACGCTGCTCGTGCTGCGTCGAAGATGCCAGAGGTTCCAGAGGTGGTCGCGGCGCAAGTGGCTGGGGAGACTGCCGCGACTGTTGGCGATGGCAAGCGCAAGGCTGAAGTTGCGGGTATAAACGACGGGTCCGCCGAGACGTCAGAGGACAATGCGTCAAAGAAGCTGCGGCTGCTCTGAACTGTTCAGTATAGCATGTATCGATTGTTGTATGGACAAACCACTGTCTGCGCTGCCACTTTTGAGTGGCATCGCTTCATGTGCTGTGGATACATGTGTTGCTATCCGCCGATGAGGTATCTCGCACGCGGTGACCGCGACACGGATCACACCGCTAGCATCCCTGACAGTGCATCGGATTCGCCACCAGATCGCAGCGCACAGCGCTTTCCCATATACTTCGCTCCAATCCCGCCCACTTCTCATCTACAAATCAGTTTCCACCTATCACCTCGTCAAGCTTTGAAGCGCATCTGACTTTGGTCGGCGTCGTCAGACCACAATGGCGCTACACGATGAATCGACAACATTACTTCCACTCGACCCGAGAATCCGGACAAGGTGCTAGTGGACGCAAAGAAGGGTGATGTGATGGTTGTACGGGCTGTGTGGCGCATGCGCTGCTGGAGGAGATGGGCGGATTTGCGATGGTTGGCAGTTAGCCTGTCGACGCGGAGTAGTGGGATCATTGTACGGGGGGAGGCAGGCAGACGCTGAGGATCGGATACGTGGGCTAGAGTGGTTCACTAGAGATCCGTTGCATAGCGAGCAAGGATCAATGTTGTAATAGATCAAGCGGGTGCACGTCGAAAAGCTAGTCATGACATTCAACCGCTTCATCGTCAACGCAGTCCAGTCTAGCCTATCCTTTGTACGTATACTAGACTACGCACGATCAACGCCAGCTCAATTCGTATGATGTCACGAGCCGAATCCGGTTTTTCCACAAGTCGGTCTTGTAAGTGTCGAAATCGACTCCCGCCTTCTCGGCCTCTCGCTTCGTGAACCAGTCCATCGACTGGTCATACCGCTTCCGAGCCTCCTCAGCCGTTTTCAAGCCTTCGCTCGTATCGTAGTCCTCCAGCATAGCCCAAGCAGCGAGCGTTGGCACGCGGACGCCAGACGAATGTGTCTGACGGCATTTGGCGATCACGGCATCGTTGGAACCGTTGGTGAGGTAGATCAGGTCGTGAAGCATTTGCGAGTCTCGATCGTACGTTTGCACGCCGGTTTCAAACTGTCGAGCATTGATCTTCATGTATTTCATGCTGGTGATGGGTGTGGGACGTGCGAGGGGGATTGGCGTCTTGTATAGGCTGCAGCGGGAGGAGCGTAGCAACGATCCCTTGTGCGTCGCAGTCCGAGGCGGGCAGTCGACCGTCGGACATCGGCAGACCATGCAAGCACGAAGATCGGAAAGCTTCCTTTGCCGTCCGGCATGCGCTTCGCTCCGACGGCCAGCAATCTCCGTCGCACTCTCGGAACGTTGCAGCACCGAGACCAAAAGCGAAGGTCGTGTCGCACAAGTACATCGTGGTTAGGACATGGATCCATCCCAAACTACTATCCTCAATCCGCTGCACGCTTAAAGAGTGGTCGAGACCGTCTTGGAGTCCTTGCCGAGGGCCTTGGCACGCTTGCGGAGCTTGGCAATCGACTCTGTCGACGCGTCAGCCCGGTTACACGAGCAGTAAAGGGAAGGACGCACTGTTGCCACGGATACCACCACCCCATTGGCGGCGCGACTCCTCCGACTTGTCAAGGTAGTTGGCCTTGGCGGCCGAGACGAGGGTGGCGAGGGCCTGTTGCTCGGCAGAGGGGACCTCGGTGATGGCAACGACGGCGGCAGTCTTCTTGTGAACGGCGGCACCGAGACGGGCCTTGCTCTTGGCAATCACGTATCTGCGCCAGATCAGCTTGGGCTTTCCGAGGCGGCAATCAGTGGCACGACTCACGGGACACCCATCTTGCGGCAGAGGGCGGGAAGGAAGACGACGAGCTCGATCGGGTCAACGTCGTCGGCAATAACGACGAGCTGAGCCTTCTTGCTCTCGACGAGACCAACGACGTGGTTGAGGCCGTACTTGGTGAAGATGGGCTTCTTGGTGTCCTTGGTCGTGGCAGCCTCGCCACCGGCAGACTTGGCCTCGGCCTCCTTGAGGAGACGAGCCTTCTTCTCCTGCTTGGACTCGGGCTTGATCTTGTTCAAGAGCTGGAAGAGCTGGGTCGCAGTGTTCTTGTCAAGGGTGTGCGAGAACTGGGCGATGGCGGGAGGGCACTGAGTGTATGAGCACGCAGGAAGTAGCAGGTGCAACGAAGGACACAGCCCAGGCCTGCTACTGCGTGCGCTGGTCCAAAGAGCACCTCACGACGTCCAAACCAAACTCACCTTGAGGCGCTGGTTCAGGATGACCTTCTGGCGCTGGAGGCGGACATACTCGGGCCACTTGACGAAGCGGGACAGGTCCTGCTTGGGGGCAAGGTCACCGCCGATGCCGAAAGTGCGGGTGCGCTTCTCGAAGAGCGGGTTCTGGGCGGCCTTCTTGGCCGTCTTGGTGCCGTCTGCGTCGCGTCAGCCCAGTCGTCAAACGGTGCCGTGATCGCTCAAAGGCCAGCGATCAGGCTTGTCTAGCACACTTACAAGGCGCGGCAGCTGGCCTGGACTTTCCCTTGGTAACCTTGGGCTAAACGATCGGTCGGGCATGGGATAACAAGCACGTAAAAAGGGGCGATGGCAAGGGAAGGGGAGAAAAAGGTCATTGAGACGATCAGCACACATCCTTGTAAACGTGACAAGAGACGGTGATCGGAGCTCTAGGGTGTCTCTCATACCGCGCTGGGTAGGTTGGCAGAGGAGAGACGGTGTGGGAGTGTGGGTTGGGTTGCATAGAGCGGACGGCTGATCGTGCAAGTGAAAGCGACCGTGCGGCCACTGCACAGTCTGTTCATGCCCATCCAACCGGCGCTTACACGCGCCAACCCTGCCTTGCGGCCACTCGGATCAGAGGTCATCGCCGTGCCATTGACAGGACAGCTCGCTCGTCACCCCACTAGGTTGATCGATGAATCGCCACCTGTGAAACCACACATTATCCGCCAGCGAGTGCTCTGATCCCCGTCGAGAGAGGAAGCGTGCCTACCATTTTTGGGTGTGTTGAAGAGTCTTGAAGGTGGTGAGAACGCAGCCGACGTTTCGGTGTTTGTGAGATGCCAGGTGGGATTTTCGAGCGGGATTTGAACAAAACGCCGCGCGATGATCAACCGGCTTGCGCAGTTTTCTGACTGCATAGTATCTCGAACCATGCCGGCGTTTCGGCTTTGGTGCGGATTCGGCGATATCTCGGCCTGAACCCCCTAAACCGCTCCGAAATTCTTGCCAGTCCCCCTGCGCTCGCGGCCGCACCGTGGCATTGGCAGAGTCGAGACCAGGAGAGATCTCGAGCATCAACAGGTCCGCCGTCAAAATGGTCAGTATACACCGAGGGCATGCAGGCAAGGATTGGGCAGGACTGCATCGAACAAGGATTGGGAGGCCAACAGCGCGAGCCGAGCTGCGAGTCGACGAAAGACAGATCCCTCGGTGAGCACCGACTGTCAGAGCGTGAGACCTTGCCGGGTGGAGCATCATTGCTCTGTCGTATCCTGGTATCCACACTCTGGCTGCTCATTGATGTGAAGCAGTCGTCTGCGCCCAAGGCGACTCGATTCTGACTTGTTGGACGCCATGGACTGTCAATGCTGCTGCAGCATGCCTGTGCTGCTTGCTTCCTGCTGTTTCGCATTGCTAGTCTCCATCTAGACGTCAGCTTTACTAGCTGCCCGACGGACCGAGGCTCGTCACTGCCCTTCAGCTCGCCGTATCACCCATGAATCTCACTGACCAACCTAGCCCAAGCAAATCACCGACATCAAAAAGTTCCTCGAGATTGCGCGGAGGAAGGATGCCACTTGTGCGTAGACCCACTGCTCGTATCGGCCGAGCTGATATGGCCCCTAGCCGCCCGCATCAAGAAGACGGCGATCCACCCTTCCAAGGTGACCACAAAGTCCAAGAACGCCAAGCAGGCTTCGGTCACAAAGTTCAAGATCCGGTGCTCGCGCTACTTGTACACTTTGATTGTCGACGACGCGGAGAAGGCTGAGAAGCTGAGGCAGAGCCTGCCCCCAGGTGAGTTGCGCTGCTAGGTGTAGATTCAGGAAGGAGTTGGACATGTCGCGGGTGGGGTGAAAACACCGCTGGCATCCGGTATGGTTCGATAGCTGTGCACAGCTCTTGACCTTACAACCATGTCATTGCGCTTTGGCTTGATTGACTTTTCGACGGCAACTGGCGGCTGTCAGTGCTATGAGTCTCTCGTTTGTCGTGCTCCAGTCTAGAGCGTGGACTAGACGAGTGCTCAAAGCACCTTGGAGTGACGCCAAGCCTCTGCCGCAATCATCAACAGGGCCTCGGTCCTAGGGCCTGCTGGCAGATCGCAGCAAAGCTGCTGAGCGTAGCAGCATCGCTTCAGATACCAGCAGCATCGCCAATCTCGTACCGCTACCTTCCCTATAGGCGTACAGCGCTGACGACCACTTCAGGGCTCCAGGTCGAGGACGTCTCGGCCAAGGCCGCTCCCAAGAAGAAGTAAACGGGCTCTGACGGAGGACCGGTGTACTGTAGTTCTTTGGGCTGGGTGTGTACCAACCATGATGCCATCTGGTTACGCCTCGCTGTGCTGCACCTGCTTCGACAGCTGTGTTGGATGAGACGGACTCAGGGTCATGACGAGAGCGGAGGTCCGCCTGCAAGCAAAGATCGAGCGTTATACCATACAAGCTTACGCTCGCCGCCTACAATCGCATCTTGAGTGTGCAAGATGTCGTTCACTGAATCAATGCTGCAGCAATATGTGGGCTTCAGACATCGAGCAAGAGCATGTCTGATTATACCAGGCTGGAGATTTCGCAAAGGCTACCAACCATCCGTTCCTTGACCAAGCCGGACAAGGTACGCTCGACAAGAACGTCCTACAAGCGTGGTTGCAGCAAGACTACCTGTACGCCTTTATCGGATACCCAAAAGTGCGCTCTGCTCGACCCGTGCTCAGTCAAGCTAACATCCGGACCACAGTATGCCGCTCTCCTTCTGTCGCAACTTCCCATTCCCACGTCACCTTCAAGCACCGACACGTCCCCCGCACTGCGCAAAGCCCTCGCACTGCTCTCGTTCTCATTGACCAACGTGAATCGTGAAACGCGGTTCTTCGCCGACACGGCGAAAGCGTATGGGCTCGACTTGTTCCCGGAACCAGGAGAGGGTTTGACGGGAAGATATGAGCCATTGACAAAGGCCTATGTCGACTTTCTGGTCGCGACGGCTGCGGGCGGCAGCTTGGAGGAGGGCTTGGTCGTGCTGTGGGCTATGGAGAAGGTGTGTGGCTGTGCGCAAGTGACGAGCACGGGCAAGCTCAAGACCGGTGGCTTAGTGCTACTTGACCGCTTGGCAATCTGCTCTTAAGCAGCTCAAGTCGTCGGAATGGGCACAGAAACCTGACAGCGAGCTCCACGACACTCAAAAGGCACTCAAGGTCGGTTTCGACTTGGCTGTTGAACAGCGCATGACTGATCTGCACAGGTCTTCGTCGACAACTGGACGTGCGACGAGTTTGTCGGGTTCGTCAACGACTGCACCGAGGTCGTGGACGGTCTCGGGCTCGAAAAGGGCGGTGAGATTGCCGAACGGTGCGAAGAGGTCAGTCGTGGTCACGAGTCGTTGTCTTTTGAGCAATGCTGATGACCCGCAGGCATTCAAGTACTGCTTGTACCTGGAGCAGCGTTTCTGGCCGGCTTGCTAGCGGCCGGTATGCATCCTATCTTGCTTCGACCACGGTGCACGGTGAATCACGCAGGCAAGTCATACGGCCTTCTGCAACTCCGAACCGCAGCGCACTGCACCTTTCACTTCCCCGCGCGCATCTCACAGGTCTTCCGAGCATCTTGAATAGCCTGAATGAGGCACCTCTGCCAAAGCGTTAGACGCTTCGCAAAACGACTCGCGAAAGCCAGAAGACTACTGCCTTCCTGCAGGGAGCACATATCAGACTTTATAGAAGGCTACCCAGTGCGTCGTGCGAACCGATGTCCAATAGCCGCAACGTCCACGGCGATAACGACCAAAAGTGCAGAGCGCGTGTAACGACTCTGTCGGCACCCCAGACGGCGTTTCGGCCGATCTGAGCGCGCAAGATCTTCATGCCAAGTATCGGACGGCGCGCAGTCGGTCGTGCGTATCTCCAAGATCACTCACCAAAGCTCATGCCTGGATGCAGGTTGACGACGTTACGGTCAATCGGTTCAAGGAGGGGTAAAGCAAGCTGTAGACCAGGCGGGATGCAGACTTCAAGGACGCTGTTTGGAGTACGTTTCTGCTGACGGTGATGGCTGATCTTTATGATCCGAGCGTACCGGACGTCGGTCAGGCCATGGAGATGTTCCAGCCAAGTAGGATGACCTAGCGCACTACAGCATATTGATCAACGCCCAAGCAGACGAGGACAAGCATCGCCAGCCCACGACGGCGCTATGCTCACAGAGACGCATCCACTGCACTCACGTTGAAGCACGCCGCACAGTGGTACGCTGCTGATCGAGCTGTTACAGTAGCGTAACTGTGATCGATACTCGAGTTTTCTTCAAGACTGCTGAAACTGCAGAGAGCCATAGGGCGTGCTCGGCACCATGGCTGCATCCGGAGAGCTCAACTGAGTTCCCGTGGGGAAACACACAGCCTCTGGCGTTGGGTCTTATCAAAGTGCAACGGACGTTGTTGCGCAGAGAGAGACCTGCCAGTCTCTCGGCGTATTTTCGAAGACTGCTAGGTTTATTCGCAAGTATGTGGGGAAGACTTGCGCCTGAGGACGGAGCTTGCTTCTATGAGATCCGTCATCGAAGAAGCCCACGGCACTAGCGCCAGATCGTTCCGGGAGATGCGATGAATATACCTTGCGTCAAGAAGCCTGTTGTACGGGCCGCGCTGCCTGCGATAGGATTCCTTGGCGCTTTCTTATGCAACGCACCACCCTTTGTGCAGTGTGATACGAGCGCTTTGTCGTTGTCTCGAAGGCGCTTCGAGAGTTATAAGATGGTCCCCACGTAGCTCATCGTTCCCACCATGTCATCCCTTAGCGAAGACGATTCGCGGGAGATTACCAGGGGGGTCGACCGCTTTCGAGCGTCTGCCACCTCCAACGATACGGCTTCAGAGGGTATAAAAGCTGGGGCTGATCTAATCTATCGCATATCACAAGCAGTCGAAAAAAACCCAGAAGACGACGATCTCGAGCGTTTCACCACTACCAGCTTCGAGGATTTGAGTAATCTATGGAATAGAGTGCTAGGCAAGGTGGCTGCTCAACGAGCCGTCTTGGGCCGTCATAACCAAATGCGGAACGCGGAAGACACGGTTCAGGAGATACGGTCTTGCCTTGCCCAGTGCGAGAGTCCAGTCGGCGATGGGCCTCAAGACCGGACTTTGACCCGTGTTATTAAGGCGATGTTTCCTGGAGGTGATAGTCAATAAGACGGTCGTGGCTTATGACCTGGATGCAGACAGTCGATACAGGAAAGCCGTGCAAGCCACACGGCATCGCACAGCGTGCCACGGACGACGCTTTGCTTCCGGCTGGCTGCAGCTGACATTACCACTTTTGCTGCAGATAGACACGCATCAACAAGATGCCTATCACCCTCGAAGGGTAAGCCTGCGTACCTCTGAGACTGGCCATGATGAATATACCACCCAGATCGTGCCATTGCAAGGCTGTCAAATACACCGTGTCGGTGTGTATCCCCGAGCGGATCCGAGCTCTGGACTGAGATGTGTATAGTCGCATACGCCTGTGCCCTACCAGGTGAATTACAGCATCATTACATGGTTCTGACACGTCAGCTATGTGCTTGCTCGATCTGCCGCAAAGTGGGCGGTTACATGGGCAGTGTCAACATTATGGGCGATACCGAGTCACTGCGAATCTTGCGAGGAAGGGATGTCTTGAGGTGGCTAGAGAGATCCTAACGCCTGAGGACCGACTGATCATCTCCAGGGAATACGTCGCAGTGCTTGAGTTTGACGACGACGACAAGCCAACCAAACGGGTTGAATCGAAGCGTACTTTCTGCGGAGAGTGTAGCTCGATGCTGTGGCTGCATGACGTGCAGTGGGCTAATGTTGAGACATCTCATCTGACCAAGAGGGACACTGATGAACTGTCATAGTGGATTTATCCATTTGCGTCGTCTATCGACAAGCCAAATCCGCTGCCTGCTATCCCGGATGGCGCGGCGTTCATCATGATCAAACGCGAGAGCTGCCCTTCGTACGTTCCAGGCCCTGCCAATGCACAGCTCTACGACGACTACGGTCCGGGCGAGGGTATCGAGGTAAGCTCTGCGGCCGACGCGAAGGGGTTTGACGCCGGTCAGGAGTGGCACAAGAAGCATGGCGCATGGGTCGACTAGGGTTTCGACCTTCGATCTGACTCTACATATGCTTAGCTAGGAGTTACCTTGTAGCTATGATCCGGAGGATTGGCTAGACAAAGCTGCCCGAGGCAGCTGGAGCATAGACGTCACAGCGCCACGTTTGTTACATCACGTGATCGACTGCAAACTCGTCAGGCGGTTGTTTCCTGTTGTTTCAACCCCACTTCCTGCTCAAAGTTTGCTTTGATCACTATCATGTCTGAGATCACACGACCTGGTACGTGCGATGCTGCTCGCTGATTGAAATGGCTGAACACTGGGCAGAGCTGGATGCGAACGTCATTACGGACCTCGTTAAGGGTGGGTCGCTGCTTGATTCCGAAGCATGCCACTGAAGTTGACCAGAGCACCGCCGGCGTCAATGGCTCGAGACGATAGCTTCCTCCCAGTCCGAGGCTGAATTCCTCGAGATCGTGCGGGAGAAGGTTAAGGACGTAAAGGGATTCTGGCCTTGGACTTTGGTCAGTAACGCAAGATGAGATGAACGTCATGCTGAAACAATTTTTGCATGCAGTACCAGCACCAGCGGTTCCACGCGGCGGCTGCGTCGAGGCAGGACAAGGAGGCTCTCAGCTTCTTGACTGACGTCGAGATCAAGAGGGAAGCCAAGGACCCGCGCGAGGTGGAAATCATCTTTGTATGTGCTCTGCGGGCGCCGTCTCCGAGCTAATAGCGCAACTCAGACGTTTGCCGAGAACCCGTTCTTCAGTGACGAGAAGCTCAGCAAGAAGTTTGTCTTAGCTGAGGACTTCCAGGCTGGCAAGGCCAAGGTTGCTGCCGGCGAGTTCAATGACGAGGTGCTCAACTTTGACCCTTCCGTTGATCTCGAGTCTGTCGTACGTGCGATGATCCGGCCCGATCGTGCCAGCTGATCAGGATGTAGCCTTTCGAGATCAACTGGAAGGCGGACGATAAAAACTTGGTCAAGCTGCAGCCTGCCCCCAACTTTGACGAGGCAGAGGATGATTTCGAAGGCGATCTGGGTAGCTTCTTCAACTGGTTCACCACTTCATCCGACCCAATCGACCTTCGTTCGGTCATCGTCGACGAGATCCTGTCCGAGATCATTGACTACTACATGAGCCAAGGTGCGGAGGGATCCACGAAGCTCGAGAACAAGTTTGACTTTGACTTAGGCGCCGAGTCGTTGTCTGACGTCGAGAATGATGACGATGAGCTCGATGAATCGGGCGGTGATGACGAGGAGGAGATTGACCTCGAGGCCGAAGAGCCACCCAAGAAGAAGAAGAAGAGCACCTAGGTCTCAAATGGTTGGGATCAGAAGGGAGTTCCGCAAGAGTAACTCAAATATGTCAATCAGTTGTGAATGTCCAGGCTGCTGTGATCGTCGCGTGGGCACGTGACACAGTCAGAGTCTGTGCACAACGTCAGAGCTCTGAACTGACTCGTCGCATCTCAGTATGTCCGACAGCAAGAGGATAGTCCTCCTGGATGGGGGCATGGTGTGTGGCGTCTTGCAACTCAAGTTCAAACACGCTGACACAAGCAGGGAACGACACTGGAGGCGCTTGGCCATGATGTCAGCAGCCGACTCTGGGGCGCAGATTTGGTCGAAAAGACTCCGGATGCACTCACTGAAGTGCACAGGGGTTTCCTTGCTGCCGGTGCCGAGTTGATCGGTACATCGACGTCAGTCTTCGTTCGAATGGTGCCCTGTCTGATATGTCCCAGCTACCAGACATCGGAAGCATTGGTCAAAGCAACCCGCCCCGACACTGCGCCACAGGCCGCCAAAGGACTCATGAGAAGCATAGTCGCCAACGCATATGCCTGTACGCGTAGCGCAGATCAGATTTGCCTCTCTCTGGGACCGTACGGCGCACAGCTATCACCTGGTCAGGAATATGGTGGATTCTATCCTCCTCCATATGGACCTCGTGGCTTCCGCGAGCAACCCGATGCAAACATCAATGCATTCGAGGATGTTGCGCTCGAATCTGCAGCGGAAGACGCGCTCAAGACCTTTCATCTGGATCGGTTACGGGTTTTCGCCGGTGATCCGGTAACTTGGGCAAGCATTGGATGGGTCGCTTTTGAAACGATCCCGCTTCGTCGCGAAATCCGTGCTATCAGGAGGGCGATGCAAGAACTCGGCGATGGTCTTCGAAAACCCTTTTGGATCAGCTGTGTGTTCCCCTCTGGCACCTTTCCAGATGAATCGATTTCCTCGCACTCTCTCGAGGAGCAAGTGCAAACGCTCATATCCGACCTGCTGGACGACTTGCCTCATGGCAGCTACATCCCGACTGCGATCGGCCTTAACTGTACTTCTCCGACACACCTCCCTGCCTTAGCATCTGCCTTCACCTCCTCCCTCCCGCCATCTCAACGACCTTGGTTTGTCATGTACCCTGACGGCGGTCTGGTTTACGATGTCATGACCCGAACATGGAGCGCTTCCAGTGGGACAGGCGCTGAGAGCTGGGCTCAGCAGGTTGCAGTGTCGGCCAGATCAATCGAAGGCGCTCGCAACGCGGATGGCGAGTCAGTCTGGGCTGGTGTCCTTGTTGGTGGTTGCTGCAAGGCAGGCTTCGACGAGGTGCGCGCTCTCAAACGCGAGTTGCAAACACCAAAGTAAACGTGATGCAGTCAGTCCCAGCGCCATTCATTTCCATCAAACGATATACAAGTTGCCAATGCCAAAGATTTCGTTCCACATTACGAGCTCCTCAGTAAGTGTAGATGAACTAGACATTTTTAGCCAACATCGGAGGGAATTGTGAGCCAACTTACCTCGTCATTCTGGTGGTCTGTCATGTCCATGAAAGCCTGATCGCCCAGTCGAACTCCACCGTAACCGTCCTCACCCTCCCTCAGCTCGACCTGAGCAGCGTACTTCTCATCCATGGAACGGTCGACAAGCTTGGCAGGCTTGCCGTTCTTTACGCGGATCCTCTCCTTGCGCTTGTTGAGCAGGAAGAAGAGCACGACAAGGATGCCGGTGATGCCAGCAGCAGCGACGAAGATGCCAAGTATAGCGCGAAGACCGGGTTTATACGCCGGGGCGTCCCTTGCCAAGAATAGTAGGGGGCCGATTATATTGCCTTTACTCATGTCAGCTCTCGAAATCTATCGACAGCTACATCCCCAACTCACCTACGGACGAGCCGGCATTGTACAAGGCGATAGACAGCGCCTTTTTGGTGTGACCCGCCGTGCTGACGTCATTAATATGACTCTGAGCTTTCGTAGCCGTGCGCTGGCTCACTTGGATGCGAGCCAACTGACGATCAGAGGGTTGCCAGCAAAGAGGAATGCCAAGAAATAGTAACCAAGCAGCAAGGGACCGGTGTCCTTCTTGCTACGCGGACATCAGCGCAACTCCGTTAGTGTCACGTAACCTCACCGCCGGCCAAGGACGTAGAGCAGGACACTCCCTATGATGCAAGGAATAAGCAAGATGAAGAGCATGACGCTCTTGCGCTTCATCTTCATGGCTGCGTAAGCGAAGCCCAGGATGACCGCCGTTTGTAGGAAGCCGAATGGCATGTTGAGTAGAATTGTGATGCGTGGAGTGAAGCCGAAACTGGAGATGATGAGGGGACCGAAGACGTTCTGCAGCATTCAGCTTTGTCCTACAGTAAGAGCCAACCGTGAAACTCACGACGACGCTGGCACCAGTGTTGATGCAAAGGACGACGGCGATGAAGAGCCAAGTTTGAGGCAGCCAAAGCGTCTCGAACACTTGCTTCCACTTGAACTCTTTGTTCTCAACACCTTGGTTGTTGTCACGCAGGCGCTCAACGGCCCAGGTACGCTCTTCCGGAGTGAGGAAACGTGCGACAGCAGGAGAGTCATCCAAGAAGAACCTGGTGATTGGTTAGCTTGTGTTGTCAAACTGAACTCTGATGTCACACCAAATAAGGGGCGCTGAGACAACCTGGTGAATGATCAGCATTGACAATGAAGCGTCCGTGTAACTCACAGTCATCAGACCGACGATGAGGAACAGGACTTGATAGACGTAGAGACTGCCTTTCGAGAAGGAGCATGCCCATGCGAGCAGACTTCCGAAAATAGAGGCGATGCCGCTGTAGCATATTAGCCGTATGGAGCACGTTTAGAGAATTGAACTCACTTGGTCCCGTACCAGATGGCAACGCGCATGGCCTGCTCTCGACGGCGGTACCAAGTCATTGTCACGACGGTGAAGAGAGGCAAGCAAGCGGCTATATGTGAATAGTCAACATCAAGCTGCCTGCACAAAAGATCAACTCACCCTCAAAGAGACCCAGGAAGAAACGATTGGCAACCAAGGTGCGGAAGCTATTCGATAGCTTAATACGGTCGAGCAAGCTGCAGAAGGACACCCACTTTGTCGATCCTGCGAGTCCACACATGAAGGCACCCCAGAGGAACACGGTGCCGGTCATAAGGTAGCGATTCTTGACGCGGACGATGAGGTAGGCGATGAAGGGTTGTGCGCCGAGCTGAGTCGGGAATCAGAGTGGATCCAGAAAAGTAGCAATGATGCTGACCTGCGCCCAGTAGCCAGCCGATCCAATCACGGAGTATTGTGTCCCAACGAGATGCTACGCAAATATTGAGACGCGTTCTCTGAATTGGCGCATAACTTACAGCCTCCTGACGCAGGCCAAAGACGGCACCATAGCCCACACAACTCTACTTTTGTCAGCGAGAAGAATCTCGTCAGAGAATACTCACCTTGTCGAGAATTTGAAGAAAGTAAACCCAGACGAGGATAGGCAGAATGCGACGATCAATCTTGCGGCATACCAGTTGAGACTGCATTGAGATCAGCGATGGCCATTGGTAGCTCGGTACGGCCACGTACCTGCTCATCAGTCATCACGATGCGCTCCCCTCCCAAGATGTCAAGGGCAGCGTCATGGTGCTTGCGGTGGATCGCAATGTCGAGGTCCTTGCGTGTGTCGTGCTTCTCATACTCGTGGTGGTCAATGGACGGCTTGGCGTCGCCATGGGTGGCGACAGGGTCACCCATGCTTGTTTACTTGCTGGCGCCAAGGGCTTCGACAGCGGCGATACTTGTACATACATGGGTCACAGGTGCCTTAGCGCGTCAAAGCACGGCAATTGACGGATTTGACGGGGTCTAGGCGATCCGCCGTGATTAAAGCTCAGTCAGCCGATGCACATCCTTGTTGTCAGCTGAGTGACTGGGTCCCCGGAGCGGGTGGGCTTGGCTGCTGCTCGACTCGAAGCCCTCTTTTGCCACTCGGGATGATTCGCTATAATTAGCTCGAGCTCGTAAGGGCCGCCCGGACCGCTGCTTGCCCCACAGCGGCCCCGCTTCCGTTGCGAAGCTTCATTCGGGCGAAGGTCGGCTGCTGGCGGAACGATACTTTTGCAACGCGGACCGCGCTTTGCCCGCTCATGCACCGCGGCCCTCATCGGCAGAACTTACAGAATAGAGGCGTCTTGTGGCAGCTGCGATTCAGCGGTCTACCCGACCAGCCCGGAAACGTTATTCGGCGGTGGCATCTATCTGTCGGCACTAAGGGGTCTCAGAGCTGCTGGGATGTTGGTGTGGTCTGCGTCCTGCTCATCGCACAGAAATGGCTGCCATGCCCGAATCGTAATAAATCATGGAGGTGTCTATGTAGAGGAGTAACGGCCGATGGTATCTGCTGTCAAGCAACGACCACGGCTGCATCGGCTGCGGTGCCCTGACGTCCGGACCGGTACAAGC
This sequence comes from Holtermannia corniformis, assembly GCA_001599935.1. Lineage (NCBI taxonomy): Eukaryota > Fungi > Basidiomycota > Tremellomycetes > Holtermanniales > Holtermannia > Holtermannia corniformis. Next base: position 186,950 of record BCIJ01000011.1, on the reverse strand, counting down.
GGTCGTCCTGTGGGATGTCAATCTCTCTGTAGCTTGACTGAACGAATACGTACCGCAAAGCGATCGCGGTCGCCAGTGAGCGCTGCCACTACGCCAGTGACACCACCGTGTTGGTCATCGTGGCCAGTCAAGCCAAGAAGGCCGTTGTCGGACGTCAAACCATTCACACCACTCAGACCGCCAAGGTTGCGCTTGACAAAGCCAACACCGCGACCGGGCTTGTCCTTGCATGAGCGCTAGAGTGGGCTCGCTGTCACTGGAGACTCACTACAATACTGCCAAGTAGCTTGCGGTCACCACGCAGCCGGTAGGTCTCGTAAGAGCGGCCATGATCGCCCTGCGACTTGTGTCAGCCTTTGAGAACTTCCCAGCCATACCCACCAAAATCGAGTCAACAACGCCATCCACTAGGCCGTCAGTGCCCGCCAAGTCGCGCTTGAGGATCCCGTGGCCCAAGAGACCCTATCAAAAGGATAGTCAGCATATATCACACACCGCGCCGTCAACGTACACGATGGCTGTCATCGGCCAGTTCGACCTTTGCCTGCGATTTGAACGCATTCAGCGCCAGTCAGACAGATTATTTGGACCCACCAAGACATCGGCAAGCAGCCCAGCGTTGTGTCGATCGCCTTCTAGGACGACGTGGCGTTTCTCGATTGAACCGTCCTGTTCAACGTGATCAATACAACTCTCACCTCCCTGCGATGATGTTGCTTACGGAGGGTTCCTCGACCGGCTCGGACCGGCTCTCATCCGCGCCTGTCCTTTTGGTCAAAAGACCAAGGGTCTTGTCGCCATTCTGGGGTGCCTCAGCGCCAATCCCTGGCAGAGTCCTCCACAGACATACTAGATCGAGCCCAAGGTCGTCCTATTGCAATCATCAGCCTTCTGCTAAACACCCGTCCGTAGCCTAACCACAAGGTCGGCGACATCACCAATCAAACCATCCCGGGACGATCCTTCTTGCACGAAGGTAAAGTGGTTGTCCTTCTTCTCAATTGTGTGATCAAGCAGCTGCACGGTAGTCTACCGCGGTATGTCAGCTTAGCCTTGACGCCCTCTACCCCACGCACCCGGGTGATGCCATCGATCTCGTCGCCATTGGGAGAGTGGTGAAACAACCCGTTGCGCCTTGAGAGCCCAGCGCCTGCGCCGCCGAGACCCAGATCGTGACGGTGAATCCAGCGATCGTCGGTCAAACGGTCATGTGAGGAATCGGTGGTGCCGATACTGAGACCTGCCTACGGACGGGTCAATTGAGCGGCGCTTCCAAGGTGGAGTTGCATACGACAATGTCGTCCACGACACCGGCGCCGTGGCTTCGACCTCCGCCGAGCAGGCGCTTCTCGMGACCGAGATCTGCCTGAGTAGATAGAGTCAGATAGAGATGGTCGGCGACGCAGGGTACTCACCAAGACGCAGTCGACGTCATTGAGGATACCGTCGAGCCCGTCGCGGGTTCGACAAGCATTGTAGCCGTATGGGTATGTGCCATGGTAGTGTACGCGGCGAGCCTCGAAACTTGCAGGCTATCGACATCAGCCATTGATCAACTGTAGTCAGCCGGCGAACAACTTCTTCACGCTTCTCCAAGAGAGTCTCGGCCTATTGCACGATCAATCACCGACAATCGGGTCGAATGCAACACCCACGAGGACACAAGTGACGTCTTGGATGATCCCGTCGCGACCGTCGAGGGTACGACACGCTTTGTAGCCGTAGGGATAGTCGCCATAATAGTTGTAGCGAAAGTGGCGGCCTTCAAGAGCGTCACCCTGCCACAACCTTCAGCATGTGATGGCATGGGCAAGTTGCTCACTCACCTGCTTGGGCGCAAGCACGGGAACAGGCGCTGCACGGGCCAGTATCGTAAGAAGGGGCAGAAGCGCAACAACTGGCAACATGGCAAAGAATGTAAAGTCAAACGAAAGATGAATGTGGCAGCGCTAGGCCGAAGCAAAATAGTGAAGACGAAGAAGACGAAACGCCGAAGGCCGGCTCGAACGAATGGAAGAAAGGGTGACGATGATGTGTGTAACGGTAGCGGCGCTGCTTATAGGGCAGCGGAGATCCGTCAGGATCGCAATGCACAACAAAAACATGTAGCCGGAACCATCGGAAAGCAATGAGGCGCAGATGAGGTGATCGCCAGTTGATCATGGCTTTGGACGTATGCGAAATGCTGGCAAGCATTTTAATTGACGTTTCAAGCCGGAAGATGAGCGGGGAGAGTCCGCCATGCACAGAATGCAGACGTCGTGTTTCGTACAAGGCAGTTGAGCGCTCATATGCCGTCTTGAGGCTGAGTTTGGAGCGCAACTGTATGTATCTCAACTTTCGCTCCATATTAGTCTCTTGAAGGCTGCCTGCCCAGCTAGAGTCGCTTGTGTAGAGATGGTACACACCTACATAGAAGCTTGTCGCCGCGTGTGATCCGCGGATGCAGCAAATGTTAAGTGGCAACCGCCAACGGACACTGCATAGACGAGCACAGACGAGTTTACAGGCAGGAGCAGGCAAGCGTAGACGCGTCAGAGTGGGCTGTGGTCGATCATGACTCAGCCTACGCCAAATTCGGAGACGATCCGACGGCTGCTCAAGTCGCGGGAAGAGGTTCAAGATTCTCCCGGCGAGGATGTGCTCATACCGGTTTATGGTTTCCTCACGGATCCCAGCGCGTATGCTACCAACTCGAATGACGAGAGACCCAACGGAAGCTCAAGGCCTTCGAAGCACTGGTATTGCTCTCGTGCACCAACAGACGTCCACACCGAGGCCGCGACATACCTGCTGTTTCTGTTTGCGTTTGATCTCGTGGGCACGGCCAAGGACTGGATCGTACAGCTCAATCACGTTCTGCAAGGGTGTGAACACTGTGCAAGAGGATTCTGTGGAGCTCGCAGGACGCTCAGCGCTCGGTGAGTCCTTTAGCTGACGTGTACTGCTGTGTGCTGAATCTGTTTCAGGTATCTCAGCCGCTATCCTGCCAAGACCAAGCTCGAGTTCTTCAACGCCATAGATGCCTGGCTATCGTCCATTATACTTCTCGCAGTCTCTTCCCAAGCCCAATCGAGCTACTCCACTACGCAACCATCAATTCTTACCCTCGGTCCCACCATCTTCCAACTGCTCCTTGGTGAACCCTCTCTACTACAACGACCCGAGATCTCCGTCCTTCTCACGGCAACACTTGAAAGTACACCGTCTGGCTCGGGAGATGTCAAAACACCTGCCGCTTCGTCGTCGGGTCTCACTCCTGGTCTCGTCTATCTATTGCAGTCGCCATCATCGACGTTGAGAACATGGGCGATCGCGCAGCTCCCAGGGTGCGCACGGAGACCACTCGCATATGCCGAATGGCTCTCCAATGGCATCGGGACAGAGTTGCAAGCCATGGCGATGAGCTCGGCCGGTGGACACGAAGACGGCGCCGAGCTGAGATGGGAGGCCATCCGATTGATCCTCGAATCCGGGGCTCTGACACAAGAGACCATTGAGAAGGGCGTATTAGAGAGTGGGTACGAGGGCTGGAGAGCAAGCTCTGAGCGCGGAGTTATGACCGTGTTGGCCGGCCTCCTGGGTGGGCAATCGCCATGTAAGTCAGTATCGTAATCTGATGGGAGAGACTGACTTCAGCTACAGTGTTCCGCAAAGCACTCGATATCTTTACCTTTCTACTTCAAAGGGCACCCACACAACACATCTGGGCGTCCGATCCATCTCCCGAGTGGCCAATCGTGGTGCTGTCAGATCTATTAGACAACCCCTCGCTGCAAGATCTCCTCACCCGATTGGATGCTAGAGCCCTCACCTGGCTGGGTACATACCTGCAGTCGGTACAGCGATTGTCTGCGTCTCGAGTCAATGCTGGCGACAAAGGCAAGGGCAAGGTGACGAGCGTGAGCGTGTCTGGCGTATTTGGCGAGGCACTTGCCAAAGCGAGCGGCTTCTGCTTTGCAAACATGCAACACGTGCGGTTCGACGAGACTGTCAAGGCGAATGTAGCCGGAACAGGTCTGGACGTGAGTATCGCGCTGCGACAATCATTCCACAATGCTTATACGACCGACAGGCCCTCAGTCAACTGCACAACACCCTCGTTACCGATCTCGCTGCCAACGAAGTATACCTCCAAACACTCTACAGCACCCTCGATATTCATGCTGGTACCATCGTGGCCTTTGCACTGCGGCCAAAATATACTGTCGACCCGGCCTGGCTAGCGACTCGGGCCTCAGCAAGCAATCTACTTGCGCAGATTTTTCATGCAGACGGCGTCAGCATCGACCGCACCCATTACGATCTAGCTGCCGTTGCTCACAAGGAGCGCTATCGAGCCAAGAAGGCGGCAGCGAACAAGCCGGGCTTTGAGGCGGTCAAGCTGTCATCGTTGCCGACGGTGGTCGTGCGGCAGAATCTATGGCTGCTAGCTTACGATGAGCTGAGCAGCCGTGATGTGGACGGCGTGGCAATGTTTATGCGCGCGGTCGTACCGTTCGCTCACATCGAGCTACTTGATCGTGGAAACGCATGGGATCACCGAGGGTTGGAATCGGCTGTCGATACACCGCAGTGGATCACTTCGGTTCGAAGTATCAACAAAGCGCTCAAGGCAACACGGGACTCGTTTGCTCCAGCTCTCGAAGCCCTCGCCTCGCACAGCGATCCAACCGCTATCCGCCAATTGTGGGATCAACCGACTACTGTTCGTGTAGCCATCCGTCTACTACTCTCACCCGCCAGCGAGGTTCACGACCCCGTCATCAGCTTGATCCAACATTCTTTCGATGATGTTGACGATCGAGCCGACTGTTTTCGTTGCCTGCTGCGCAACTCGCCAGACCAGGCAATGGACGGTTTAGCCACCTTCCTCAGCACGTTCATCGAGGTTGCCCAGGTGACACCCGAATCATGTTCGCTGGCTAAATGGATGGTTCGATGTTTCACCGACGTTCTCGATGCACTCAGCACATCGTCGGGTGCCTTTCCCGCGCTTCTACAAACTGAATCCTTCTTGTCCCATCACAGCGGCGGGAGAAGCATGATGAAGCGCGTTGGGTCGCTGTGGAGCCTCATGACCGAGTCGCTGGCGCTCGTCTTCAAGCGCACGGCTGCGTGGGCACCGTTTTACGAAAACGATGTCATGACGGATTGGATGCGCGATGCTCTTCTCTTCGGTCGACACATGACGGAGCGGATGCGGGGCTTCGAAGCCGCAGCCCTGGGCAATGCCAATGCGGCGCACGTGGATGGTCTCGAATCGCCCGCCAAAATGTCGGTTGTGGGCCAAAAGATGGTGCGCGAGCTGGAGAAGGTGCTGCGAGATCTCGTTTCGTGGATGCGCCTCACAGAGTCAGTCTCCCGTCCAGCTAAAATTCCGCTAATTCGCTCCACAGTCAAGAAACCCTGCATCAGACATTCGAGCTAGTCAAAACGCTCCTAGAGCGTATTGATCGATCAAGAAACTCGAAGACTTCCATCACAGCGGATCTCAAGTGGACCATCGAGGAGATCGATAAATTCTGTCGGCGAGACGGCAAGGCCTTCAGATCACGGTTATCGGATGACTTGCTCTCCGAGCTGTCAGATCTCATCGCACCCTTCGATGACTCCCTCGGCGATGAGGTTCAATTCATCAAGTCAACCGGCCCGAGCAATCTCTTTGCGCAGGCAGACGCCAGCACAGTATCTGTTAAGACTGAAGTCGTCAAACCAGTGGCTGCCAAGAACGCCTTTGAGATAATGATGAAGGGCTCGTCAACCTCCCGCAAGCCGGCGATCGCCACTGCGTCTCCTGCAGTGTCCTCGAAGTCAGCGTCATCCTCGCGTCAGCCAAGCCCTATCGATGTTGATGCGTACGATGACTATTTCGAGGAAATTCCAGCCGCAGACTTGGCCGACCTCGAGCGCAAGGCCGTCAGCAAGATTGCAAATGGTGTCCAGCCCAAGCCCAAGCGTCCTGTACAACAGCCCATCATGTTCAAGAAGCTATTGCCTGGTCAAAAGAACCCAGTGTTCAAGCCCAAGCTCAAGCTTCCGTCCGCCACAGGAGGTCTCAAGACGAAGGCTATGCGGGAATTGCGTCGCGAGCACGTCGCTCATTTGGTGGAGAGGCGCAACCTAGGGCCAGTTGTGACTCCAAGACTACCCGCGGCGCCCATCGTGCCGAACAAAGTCGTTGCACCGACGGGGATTGTACGGAAAGACCCTCCTCGACCTACCGCAGCTGTCGATTCGGGCTCGAGTGCATCCGACTCATCAGACGACGATTCGCATCCAATGGCGGCACTTGCCAAGGTGCAAAAGTCACCCGCTCGACCACTTATCGAGAAACGCCAGGTCAAGGTATTGCAGAGCATACAGGTGCCCAACCTTACAGTTCGCGGCGAGCAACGGCAGAATGCGCACCGAACTCGCCTAAGGCTTCGTCCTGAACTCGGAGGCCTACACAGACATATCCTTACGTGGGATCCGGACTTCTCAGGCTCCTTGGCGCCGCAGTGTCCAAAGCTGAACCGACAACACGCACTGTCACCAATGACAAGAGTGCCGCGCAAGTTCCAGGATTTCGCCTCGTACGAAGCTGTCATGCTGCCGCTCTTCGTCCAAGAACAGTGGGCATCGTATCAAAAGGAACGCGATTTTCCCGATGTGGCGATCAATGTCGAAGTGTCAAATCGCTTTTATGTTGATGAGTACATTGACCTTGAACTCACCATGGCAGGCGACGTGCCCCACACCTGGAGGGCGAACGAGACAGACATTCTCGTCCTTCGTCGCATAGGCGCAGGTGGCGCTCTGTTTGCAAAAGTGCAGCTCTTTCGGCGCAAATTCAAAGAGGTCAACATGACAATTCGGGTGCACTCCGCGTGCGATGTCTCTGGGCTGTCAGTCAGGTCGAAATGGCAGATGCGCAAGGCTTTTTCGTACGTTGATTGTGCGGGAGGCGGCTGTGCTGATCGTGTAGACTCGGCACGGCCACGCGGGAGTACGCTGCCTTGAGAGGTTCACCATACTATGAGGACAAGCTCGCGCGCGACATTATCAACGCTCACTGCGCCGATATGCCGACGTTCTCGGCCCGAGCGATCAGTGACGCGATGGACGCGCACAATGTAAACGAACCGCAGGCCAAGGCGATCATCGGCGCCATGAAGTCGGAGGGCTTTGTCCTCATCCAAGGGTGATTACGAAGTCGGACTGCGAGATCAGCTGAGCTGAAGATTCACAGCCCTCCCGGTACTGGTAAGACCAAAACTATCAGCGGACTCGTCGGCAAGTTTCTCTCAGAGCGGTCTACGCCAATCGGGACTAGTCGCAACGAGAAACCTACGAAGCAGAAGTTGCTTGTCTGTGCGCCATCCAACGCAGCTATCGATGAAGTCGCCAAGCGTTTGAAGGACGGTGTGCTTGGTTCGAACGGCGAGCTCATCAAACCCAATATCATCCGCATTGGTCACGATAACACTGTCAATGTGGCTGCGAAGGATATTGCGCTTGATTACCTCGTCGAGGAAAAGGTCAATGCGGATCTAGCCAAGACAAGCGGAGGAATTTCAGACGCAGGCAGGATCCAGCAAGATCTCGATGCTATCAAACAACAAAGTGAAGCAAAGACCGCAGAGTTGAACCGCGTCAAGGACAACGACGCCAAACGCCAGGCTCTCGAGTCGGAGCTGCATGCACTGCGAGCAAAACGTATCACACTTGGTCAAGCCTTTACCAAAGCCAAGGACGAGGCGAGGGCCGCTACACGGCATCTCGATGGTGCGCGGCGCGCAGCGCGCGAGAAGATTCTTGCCGATGCCGACATCATCTGTTGCACCTTGTCCGGTGCAGGTCAGGATTCGATCGCTTCGTTTGACTTTGGCACGGTCATCATTGACGAAGCCGCACAAGCCATTGAGATCAGCACATTGATTCCGTTGAAATATCGTTGCACGCGCTGCATCATGGTCGGAGGTGAGTCTCGAGTCGATCTGTGGCTACAGCTAAAGTTCTCCATAGATCCCAAGCAACTGCCCCCTACAGTGTTGAGTCCGGAAGCTCAAGACCTCGGCTACAACCAAAGTCTGTTTGTGCGCATCGCAGAGCAACGACCAAATAGCGTCCACCTCCTGAGGTGCGGAGACACTGCTCTACGCGGATATGTACTGATTCCTTGCAGCATCCAGTATCGTATGCACCCAGAGATTTCTCAACTTCCATCAAAAGTTTTCTACAACTCGCAGCTTCTCGATGGACCCGATATGGCCAGAAAGACGGCTGCGCTCTGGCACTCAGATGCGGCATTCGGCCCCTACCGCTTTTTCAACGTGGAGGGTCAAGAAATGCAGGGCTCAGGCACTTCGACGAAGAACCCCGCCGAAGCCCTCGTTGCTGTTGATCTTTTCCGACGCCTCGAGCAGGAATTCGGGCTCAAAGTCAATCTGGATCAAAGGATCGGGGTAATCACCATGTACAAGGACCAGTTGCTAGAGCTCAAGAGAGCTTTTTCGAGAGCGTTTGGCGAAAGCATTCTCACCCGCATCGAGTGAGGCCGGTGATCCAGTGTATGCTATGTGGCTTACATTCGTAGCTTCCAGACTGTCGATGGCTTTCAAGGACAAGAAAAGGACATCATCATCCTTTCATGTGTGCGCTCAGGTCCGAATCTACGCACGATTGGTTTCCTCAAGGACGAGCGTCGCATGAACGTTGCATTGACTCGAGCCAAGAGCTCGCTTTTCATCATCGGTAACGCAGCCACATTGGAACGTAGCGACAACCGCTGGAAGACGATTGTTGGCGACGCCCGGACCAGAGGGTATCTGATCAACGTACGCTGGGCTTGCGTGCGCGGAACATTTGCTGAATGAGGGCTGTAGCATAATGCCTCGACTTTCGCGCCTCGCACCGTTTCGCCTCAAAAAATTCCACCCACCGAGCCCAAGGCGGCTCGTCAAAAGAAGGTCAAGCCACCCGTACCGCAAACTCCCGAGGCTATGCTGCCGCCAAAGGCCTTTGCAGCTGCAGCAAAGCGAGACGCCGCGGCAAGCTCGTCAAAGGCTGGCACTTCTTTAGAAGTCAAAGTCATCAGCCAAACAGATGCCAATGGCGCAGCCGACCCTCGCAAGCGTGCAGCTTCGCCACTCGAAGCTCCAACAGCGGTCGAAGCTTCAAAACCTTTGCAGAGTCATCCAATCAAACCTCCTCCGCCTCCCGGCAAACCGCCCCATCCACCTCCACCGCCGAAGAACGACGCGGACGTGCTGTTCCGGCCCAAAAAGAAGAAAGTGGGTGACAAGATCCTAACTTGGTTCAAGTGGCTAACGCAGACAGAAATCCAACAACGCTCAACCACCGCATGGCTCTACTGGCATCAAGCAGCAAATTCACCAAATGACGACTGGCAAGCGATGAACGACACGTCATGTTGTACTTCCGTTTGAAGCACCACCACTGTATAAGTAGCATTCCATGGCATTGCATAGCATTGAACTATTTATCCGCGCGGGCGGCATCCTTCAATCGACACGATCATCGGGGACATAGCCTCCTTTCGCCACCTTTGTGCGATGGTCTAGCTCAGAAACCGTGAGAATGATCAGTGGGGTCCATGCGGTTCATCCCAAGCGAAAGCTTTGTCTTGTCTTACATCCCGGTGAATGACTTCGACAATGACAAGCAGAAGAGACATTCGACAAAAAACTGCTGAAACACACATCGAGTCTACCAATCTGGCGGAGGTGGGTTCTGGCTCTTGCCGATGAACTCACCCTCACAGCCCCTTCAGTGTCAAGTCAGCACTATCGAGTGGTCCGGCACTAGCCCATTCCATGTATGGACCATTGAAAGTGGTGTCAACAATGCCCCAAATATGTGCGTAGCACGGCAACACCGGAATAGCGTTCTTCTGATAGACCATCCAAGTCACAACTTTGGGGTTTTCACTTCAACTTCTCTGGACTGGACGGTCTCGCTAGAGGCCGGACTAGATGTCACGTTCGTAGTACAAGACGGTACTGGGAACCAGCAGTATTCGGAACCACATGTCATTGGTGAGACCTACGACGCACTCAGCGGTCACCATTGATCGTTATCAAGCGCAGGGGTGTTCCTCCAGTGCGGCAGTGCAATCTGCGACGCCAGTAGCATCAGCTTCAACGTCAACATCGCCACCCCTGACGACGTCAAGACGCACCGCGACTGCGATAAGCAGCTCAAATCGCGGTGGAACATCTTCGGTCACGACCGCAAGCTCAGACAGCTCGACGTTGGATCAGTCAAGTTCTCCTGCTAGCCAGTGGGTGCTGAAAGCCGGTCCCATCACGAGCCTCACCATGACCGCGTAGATCAAGAGCATCAGCCTCCCAAGAATCGACTCCTTCGCTAAGCAACAGCATACACAGTGCAACGCCTGCAGCCCATCCCTCATGGGTTTCAATCTCCGACTCAATAAGCTCAGCAAGCGCTGGGCTATCCACAACGCCCCCTCATACAGGTGGGTTTGCCACCCAATGTTAGTTCCTCATCTGATATCCGGACAGGGAGCGAGACTGGAGGCAACAGCGGAACTGGGACGCAAACTGATGCGAACACGTCAGCAATCAGTATGTCGTCGCTGCACCAAAAGCTTGTGCTCATCAACAGACGTTGGCGCACTCGTTGGCGCTATTATAGCATGCGTGGCCCTGTTTGTCGCACTTGGAGGCCTCATTTTCGTTGTCCGTCGGCGAAAGCGCGGCCATCGACAACGTGTTCGATTAGTGGGTTCTTGGGTCGCCAAGCTTGACGCCGCTGACTGAATCAACGACAGAGCAATGCCTCTACATTGGACTTCGGTGCTGGCGATGAAGCCCCCGAAATGACTAGGCAACGCACAAGCGCGGCCATTAAGACTACACGAACGAGCGGACAGCAGGCTATAGTGTCGCAAGCCTTCTATCCATACGTGCCGCGAGTAGCGCAACGAGAAAAGTCGATTGCCATGTCCGACGATTCGGCCACTGGCGAATTGTCGTCACCAGCACCTTCATCGGTCTTGCAACCCGACATGCAGGGTCGGCAAGTACACGGATGGATATGAAATTTACGAATGTATCGCATACAGGTCGTCCATGAACTTGCAGTGACTCCTTTGTCTCGGCTACCTTTCACCGTTGTCCTTATCCGACGCTCTGGCCGGGAGCGTACAGTACAAAGCGAACCTTAGAGGTGTAAAGCTGTCCAAACATGGGACGCCTCTTCAATGCTACGCGCGACTTTGTAAGGCCGAATCGGTGAGGGGATCTGAAGCCAGCACTTCAATGGCGCACTGACAGCTCTACCAGTGTCTTTGGTCTACCCGAGCAGCTGATCACGGCGGCATTCTTGATGCACCTTGGTAAGTGTGCTCATTCAGAGGTTGATCTTCGATCCAACGACATATGCAGTCCTTCAAGCGCCCTCACCCCAAGAGATGACCGCGTTTCTCCCTGACATCAGTCTTGGTACAGTGGTGATGGCTTTTGCTGCCATTGCCTTGGGACTGCTATCAGGAGCAATGTCAGGCGAGCAGTTACAGGGCGTAGCGGACTCAGCGCGCGATCTCATCAAGGGACTTTTGCTGCTAGCGTCCGTCGGCCTTGCGAGACTCCGCGAGGTCATCACGTCGCAAATGCAGTCTGTGCAGACGCCGGATGAACCCCAGTTTGCACCGAGGATGGAGAGACCTGAGACTGCCGTACCCTCCGCGACTAGCACGCGCGACACCCCAGCAACGGCCACGATGAGGCCGCCAGCCACTAGGGCTGATGACACACCCGAATCCCAAGAGGTACCAATCGACAAAGGAAAGCAAAAGATGGACGAAGAGCTGGCAGACGAAGTCCCTCTCCAACGACAGACGCGGGAGTTGACCGACGCAGAGAAGCTGGAAAGGCTCCACCGCCGTCAGATGGAAAAGCGCGAGATGCTGCTCAAAGCTCAGGTCGCCAAGACCGGGATTGGTCCCTCTTGCATTGCAAGCCAAGATAACCAAGCACCCAAAGAGCGGTCGTCGAGCCGCTCGGCTGATACATCAGGGACGCTGCCACAACCGCGAAATGCGGAGGAAGAAGCTCGATTACAGGCGTATCTGGCTAAACGAGCCGAAAAGAAACGTCTGCTGGCACTAGCAGAGACTCAGCGCGGTGATGTTAAGGCAGAGGAGCCCACTGCGCTACCCAAGGAGACAGAAGCTCAAGACACGGAGAAACGAAAGCAGGAGGCGATGCGCCTGTATTCCGAGAAAGAGGCACGAGAGAGCGCGCGTTCGAGTGCCGAGAACAATCAGGTTACCTCTCGCAGTCAAGAGGAAACACCCGAGGAACGTGCTAGGCGCAAGGAAGAGGCGTTACGGCTGTACATGGCGAGAAAAGCTGCTGCCAAAAATGCCGGCCCGTTGGATGGTGCGGAAGACGAACAGGGCAAGCGCGACCTCCGCACCGTCAGCGATGTGCCGAATGGAGACCCGACGCCACTTTCGAATGGGAACGACAGGGGTGGCGAGACACCCGAAGAACGCGCTCAGAGAAAGGAGGAGGCAATGCGTGCATATATGGCAAAAAAAGCAGCAACCAAAGCAGTGGTCAAGCACGACACATCCAGAAGCACGGTCTCGGACGCCACGGCAGATCCAGTACCAAAGCCAGGGGCGAATGATGAAGAACGCGAGATCAAGCACGGGCATGCCAATGACTCTGCACGGCAGGAAATATCCGAGCAAGCCCCATCTGCAGGCGAAGGAAGCACACCAGCATCAAGAAGCGTGACGAAAATCGTCATGGCTGACGGCCAGGATGAGCGGGACGGGCATGTGTCGCGCAGCCGTCGTACTACAGTCGAAGATGCCCCAGAGGATGGGAGTGCCGACGATCCGCGCGACAAAGATGCAAACACCGACCGCGCGCGCGCGCAAATGAAGGATGGGGCGTTGCGCGCATACACGGCTCAGAAATCATCTGAAGGTGCCAGCACTGGAAAAGCGCCTGTCACAGAGAAGGACGCCAAGCGCCGCGCAGCAAAGGAGGAAGCGATGCGCGAGTACATGGCCAAGAAAGCTGCCGGGCTTACAAAGTCCAACGAGCTTGCGTCGTCCGCAGCGACAGGCGGTGCCCAGAGCCGTGAAGACAAGGAGGCAGCAATGCGTGAATATATGGCCAAGAAGAAGGCGACGGCAGCGGCGGCCGAAGAATCAACAGCCAATGCAGACGTCAACGATGGCGAAGCGGAGCGTACCCGCGCGGAAGCTGAGGCTCTCGCGCGGGCGAAGAAAAAGGCGATGGAGGCGTACATGGCTGAGAAACAGGAGAGACGATCTGCAACCGAGCCTGGCGTTGCTAGTGCGCCGAAGCAAAAATACTCTTCTGAAAATGACGGGGACCAACGCGCGAAAGCCAAGGAAGAGGCAATGCGCGCATACATGGCTCGCAAGAAGGCGGAGAAAGAAGCGCTCATAAAAGAACGATCGGAAGACTCATCTGACGGACCAAAGACAGGCGCCGGTGCAGACATCGCTCTTCGCAGTGGGGATCAAGCCTTCCCGAGCCAGAGTGATGATGCCACGCCGAGCGAGCTGCCATATCAGCATGACACTCAGACCAGGTCTGCACGACCAAATCGTATGGAGACAGATCTGGGGACCCAAGAGGTGGACAGCGAGATTGAGCGGGCGAAGGCGAAGGCGAAAGCAAAGGAGGCTGCCATGAGAGAGTACATGGCCAAGAAGGCGGCTACGAGACAGAAGGAGGACACGGCAGCTTCTGCACTTGGCGTCTCGGCAACGCAAAACAAGTTGGCGGAAGACGATCAAGCGAGCGTCACCAGCAACGCCGCAACAGCAGGGACCGCAGCTGAACCTCCGTCTGCATCCTCGAGCTCTGCCAAACCTCTCAAATCGGCATTGAAAAAGCCATCTGTGGCCTTTGCAGGGGTTCCCGAACCCGAACCCAACACCGTACCCAACTTTTTCCTCACCAAGAGCGGACCTTCGCGCCCAGCCTTGATACCATTCCCGCACGGCCTGCATCCCAAGCCAGGCAAGCCTCCCGGGACGATGTGGTTCCACAATGTTCCGAAGGACGCGTCGCAGCTCATGACGCCGTCGATACGACCGCGCAAGAAGTGAATGAGGATGATTGAAAGGGTAGCCGGACACACGCGATGCATTCTTTACACACGATCCCATGCACTTACCTGCTTCGCCGCGGTCAAGGGCATATTGCGTTCCATGATGTTGCTGACTGATTGCCGCGTTGCCGCTCGCTGACTGATGACGACCACCAACCGACTTTTGGACAAAGACGACTTTCGTCGTTTACAACCACCATGGCAGAAGTCCTAGAGACGCCAGTCAGCAAGCGGCTAGCGTCTGTCAAGAATGTGTTGATTGTGCTTTCAGGCAAAGGTGAGTTCTGTCACTGTGAACGGAACTGACAATGCTCAAGGCGGTGTCGGGAAATCATCATCATCAGTCCAGCTCGCGCTCTCTCTTCTTGCAACCTCACCCAATGCTCGAGTCGGCCTACTAGATTTGGACCTGACGGGTCCCTCGTTACCTCGGATGCTCGGCCTGGATCTCCCATCGGCGTCCGTGCACCAGTCTTCGGCCGGGTGGATTCCAGTGTATGTGGACCAGGGGCAAAGACTGGGCTGTATGAGCATCGGATTCTTGCTCAAGGAGCGGGGAGACAGCGTCGTGTGGCGAGGGCCGAAGAAGGACGGCATGATCCGGCAATTCTTGCAGGAAGTGCGATGGGGCGAGCTCGACTACCTCGTCATTGACACCCCTCCTGGTGAGACAGCTCGTCGATTGACTACAGCAAGTTGACCCGGTGAACAGGTACTTCGGATGAACACATCTCGCTCCTGACCCATCTGCACCCACTGTTTACCCCCACGCCTACCCGTCCCGTGTCACCCACATCCATCCTCATCACGACGCCTCAGACAACGTCTCTCAACGACACGCTGAAATCGCTCTCATTCACCCGAAAGCTCGCCCTACCAGTCCTAGGGCTAGTCGAGAACATGGCAGGCTATGCTTGTCCGTGCTGCGGTGAGATCAGCGAGATCTACGGGCTGGGCGGAGGTGAGCGTATGGCGATTAGCGAGGGTGTCGACGTTCTTGGCAAAGTCCCCATCGACACCGAGCTCGTCAAGCTGCTCGACGCCGTTGCGGCAGAGGGAATCAGTGATGGCGAGGGTGATTTTGAGCTGTTGCGAAGATATCAGGCCACCCCGTCGTCCAAGATCTGGTCGACGATCACGGAGAATGTCATGCGGCAGTTGGCAGAACGGCGGCAAGCTTCGCTGCGCAAGCTCGGCGTACCAGAGTAGGTGACTTGTACAGTATGCATTATATGTAGCCTTACCATGCGATCCGCATCACGGTTCGCTTGACGCCCTCGGCGATGTCGAGCAGTGGAGCGTGATAGCCGCCGCGCGAATGCAGGCTCTGCAGGAAGCCGTCGATGCCGCCGCCGACGCCAAAGTAGATCACCTGGGCTGTCAGCTCTCCCGTTGGTCCCTAAACCTGTCGACCGACCTTGGCTGCCAAAAGTACCACACTACTCTCCGCCTCAGCCAGCGGCTTGCCTAGCCCGTCAATCCTCATTCTCTCGAGCGCAGCCTCTACACCCTCCTCCCGGTGGCTGTGCGCCGCTGGTTTGACCTGCGCTCGCTCTAGCACATCCAACAGTGGCCCAACACTTTGCTCCGCATAGATCGTCTCGGCTGTCAACACGAGATCATACGGCTCTTTCAGCCCGTCCGCAAAGTGGCTCCAGTCACCCGAGTTGAACTCGAGCGTGATCCGATGCTCGTCGAGGAGCGCCTTGAAGGCGTCCAGTAGCTCTAGACTGAGCGTAAGCGTGCCAGGCAGGGTGTATGAAGCTGTTTTGGTCGAGCCCAAAGTCTCATCATCTCCATCCAGGGTATCATAGGTGATGGTGGAGGATGGGAGGTATGGCAGAGAGTTGAGGATCAGGTTTGGGAGTGTGACCAGGGATAGCACAGAACGATTGTAGTCTTGCAAATGCAGCGTTGTGCGCTTCTTTGCCGAGGCCTCGGTCTCGGTATTCGTCAGGTGCCGCAAGACTTCTCGCAAGATGAACGCCGTCGGCAAGCCCGTGCCGCACCCGACCTATTTGATCAGCACTTTCAAAGCTCAGCCGTGACGCTACGTACCTCCAAGACACGCCCACCAACCGCCCAGGCTCCCACGTCCTTCTCCTTCTCGGCCAAAACGCGCACGAGATCGATCCCGCCTTCCCAAGTTTTCAACCCGCCCTCGTACATTCCAGGGATCAGATCCGAGTTGGCATCGATATAGCCATCCGTTTCGGACTCAGTCATGACTTGGAACCGGGCGTCGTAGAGGTCTCGGCGGAGGAGCGGGGATGCCGAGGGTGCGTGGATGGGAGAGCAGGAGATGTGATCGGGCAGGGATTTAAGCTGTACGGGTCAATATACTGATAAGGCGGCAATTCTGCTACACTGTTCATACCAGCTCATCGAGAGAAACACTCTCGCTCGGGAGTTTTGGCACTTGGTCGCTCGCCAACGTCTCTGAACCCGTTACGAGCTGCTGCACAGTCTCATCGCCCGCTTCTTCAGTTTCCTGACGAGTTACAGCTTCAGCGTAGCTCGCCGGGCATCAGTATGCCTCTCACAATATCGAAATCAAACTTGAACATGCTGATCGCCGAGCTACAGAGATCCGACCCAGCCTGCAAAAGTCCAAGCAGGACACGTAGCAAAAGTACATTATCTGGTTTTGCTACGCGCTCAAGCAAACCCCTAGCAAGCACCGCCTTCTCCTCACTTGGGTCCCCAGCTCGATTCGGGGAACGCGTCGACATCGACCACCTCTCGGTCGGTCTGCTGCGCCTTGACTGCACTCGAGAGCATGATCTGCCCTAGCCTGCCCATCCCGCGCGCATCCGCAACCGCCTTCAGATCACGAATCGTGATCGCCTTGTCCTCATCCGTCGTGCCGACCGACTCTCTCCCGTTGTCGAGCTTGAGAACTCGTACGGTCGAGCCTGCTGGCCGGGCAACCGGTTTAAGATCCAGAACGTTGGATGAGGAGCCCTGTGGTCCAAGCTTGGAGCCTGCACGCGCCCAACCGCCGCTACTCAGCTTGGGTTTGCTAGGCGTCTCAGCCTCGTCGTTGAGCTTTTGCTTCTTCCTCGTCAGACTCATCGATGGGCTCGCAGCCGCACCGCCCGTCATCCACAGGTACTTTGGCTTGGTGCCAATGCTCCTCAGAGCCGTCTGGTTTGACTGTTTGAGCGACGTTTCTTGCAGAGCCGCCTTTATGTCCTTTTTCGGCTTTTTGCGTGCGGCTGGGTCGGGCGTCTCGGGCGCCACGAGCGACGCGGATGGATCGGACGGTCCGCTGCCAGTCGCTGCGATGCTCATTCGCGCATCTCGCTCTCGTGCCGCCTTGTCCTTGAGCTCCTGGTCTAGCCGATCCATCCGCTGCTTGCGGCTGAGCTTTTCAGACTCTTCGTGCGCCTTTGCGAGAGCCGCGAGGAGTGCGCCGGGATCGGATGTTTGAACATGCGACCACTGAGCGGTACCACTGTCGTCAAGCGGTGGAGCCCGATGTACGTTGGACTTGACGCGGTGCGTCTTGGCTGCCACGATGTCGTCGAGCACATCACGGATCCGCCGTTCCGCCGCGAGCGCTAGATACGTCGCCGCATCGGCGTCAATCTTCATATCATGCTGTTTCACTTGGCGATGGTCAGTAGTCGATTGCTGAGCGTTGGTGACGAACAGATGTCGGCAGTACGCAACACCATATCCTGCTCGCCCACAAAGTCTTGCCGCTTGGGCGGCTTGCCTCCTAGTACGGCTGACTTGCGTACAATGTAGGCGTTGGCAGCTGATAGTCGATTGTGGAATGCTTGGAGTTTTGCGCGCTCCTCGGCAGACTGCGAGCTGTTAGCATTGCAATCAGAACCATGAGGGCACGTTCCACTGACCATGTACGGCGACGCACTGGTTCCAGCACCAGCGTTTCCATTATTGTAGCTGTATCCCTGTCCTCCATAGCTTCCTGTCTGTGCAGTTGGTCTTGCCTGGCCGCCGAGATTCAATACTTGTGCTTGTGCTTGCGGTGGTCGTGCAGGCTGAGATCTGAGTTGCATCTCGCGTTAGTCTGTAACGTTGGCTCCGACCTGATGAGATACATACGGCTGCACTGGCCTTGTTTGATTTACCATGGGTGCAGCCTGGGGCGGTCGAGCAGGTGCGGATCCAGTCGATGGACCCGCGACGGGAATGTAGGGTGCTTGTTGGGTGGGACGGACCGCAGACTGCTGGGTGGGGTTCGAGGATGTCTGTACAGGCTGCTGATACATGGGCTGCTGAGGGACGCCTATGGAGACGCTCTGTTAGAAGATGTCAAAGTGGTGCAAAGTACATACCGTTTGATGCGGGTGCGAGACCTGGTGCAAACCCGGCAGGGTTCGACATTGCACTGACTAGACTGTACGCGGCTGTTGCAACGTATCTGAGAGCCTGCCTGGTTGCCTAGTATAGTGCAGTCGTTGTTCTACCGTCGTCGTCGTCGTCGTTGTCGATGGTAGACACGGTGGCGAGCGTGCTTGGGGTTTGACCGCCAGCCAGGCAGCATCAACCCTCACCACCCACGACGACGGCGATAGCAGCACCAAAAGCGCTGGGATACAGCTCGGAGAGCAATACAAAGCAGCCATGGATGTCCTCAAGGCGGTGCAGACCTATCTGCTCAAGCTGCTCACCGAGGCCCAGGGCATGAAGGTGCTCCTTCTCGACACTCACACTGTACGTTGGCGAACCAGCTCCTGGTATAGCTGTCGTCGAGCTCATAGTTGCTGATAGCATGCATAGACACCCATCGTGTCGGTCGCCATCACACAGACCGAATTGCTGGCACACGAAGTATACCTCACGGACCGTATAGACAAGTGGGTGCTTCGTCATGTCCGACACGGCGAGCAAGCTGATCAAGCGCCCCTAGTGTCAGGCGAGAAGCTCTGCCGCATCTCACATGTATCGCCTTTCTCTCAACAACCGACGAGTCCGTCAACTGGGTCCAACGCGAGCTCGAGAAGCCCAAGTACTCGAGCTACTGGCTGTGTGCGTTGCACCATGGTGGGCGTTCGTGGAGGGCAGCTGACATCACATTAGACTTTTCCAACACCCTCAAAAAGTCGCAGATTGAGCAGATGGCGTCCGTCGACGAGTTCGAGGTCGTGCGCGAGGTGCAGGTCAGTGTGTTCGGCTAGTGTCCTGGTGGGGTACTGACGTCCGGTCACAGGAATTCTTTGCAGACTTTGCGGCACCTCATCCATCCCTGTTCACATTGACGCCAGCTATGATTGCTGATGGTGGCGATGATCCTCCAAATGTCCGTCGCACTTCTCACTGTTTTCACCGTGTTGACCGTTTCATCCACAGCCGCCGATATACCTTCCCCCACCACTTCAGATCCCACCACCGGTACTCGCAAACCACCACCGGGCCATTCTCGCCCTGTTGCTGAGCCTGAAGAAGAAGCCGGTGATACGCTGGGAGAAGATGAGCGGCGGAGGCAAGAAGCTGGCCGCTGAGATCTCGGTGAGTACAGTCGGCTATAAAACCTCAAGGCTGATGGTCGGATGTTCAGACCGCAATGAATGAAGCGCCGTACAGGGACTTGTTCGACTTTCGGCCAACATCGGGCCCAAGCCCGCTGTTGCTGGTCTTGGGTGGGTTGTGGAGGCTGTCGCGAGGGCGAGCGCTAATACTGGCGTGCAGACCGCCGTAACGACCCTGTAACGCCACTACTCACTCAGTGGACTTATCAAGCAATGGTACACGAGCTCGTCGGGATCCAGAATGGCCGCGTCAAGATCGAATCGGAAACCAAGCCCGAGTTACGAGTACGTCCCGGCCTTCTCAACAGCCTGCGAAACATCGCTGACACTGCGCAGGACCTCGTCTTATCGGCCTCGTCCGACCCCTTCTTTGCCTCACAGCTGTTCTCCAACTTCGGCGACCTAGGTGCAGCTCTCGCGTCATACGTGCTAGACTACCAATCGCGCACAACAACGCTCGGCGCGGCTTCGACCTCGAGGATCGAGACCGTCGCCGACATGAAACGATTTGTAGAAGAGTATCCAGAGTTTCGAAAGCTCGGCGGTAATGTCAGCAAGCATGTGGCGCTGGTCGGCGAGCTCAGTCGATTGATTGAGCGGGACGATCTGTTGGCTGTTTCGGAGGTTGAGCAGAGTCTTGCGAGTCAAGAGAGCCACGCGGCGGATCTCAAGGTGCGTCCCTGGTCACGGCACGTCTCATGTGCTGACAAGATCGCAGAGCGTCATCAACCTGCTTTCCTCAACCAAGGTCCCTGCGGCTAACAAGCTGAGGCTGGCGACTCTGTACGCGCTCCGCTACCAAAAGCTTGCAGGCAACGCGATCCCACAAGTCGTGGATACCCTGATTGCGAATGGTGTCTCGGCGAACCGCGCCAGGCTGGTCTACGTCATGCTTAATTTGGCTGGGGCAGACCAACGACAAGACGACCTGTTTATGAATGAGAATCTGTTTTCGCGAGGTAAAAGTGCGCTTCGTGGGCTCAAGGTCGGTCAAGCTGGAACGAGCATGGACGGACTGACATTGACTAGGGCGTCGAAAATGTGTACACGCAGCATACCCCGCATCTGTCGGAAACGCTGGATTTGCTGCTCAAGGGACGATTAAAGGAGACGAGCTATCCTTTCGTCGAGGGTGATGATGGTGCCCGGAACCAGCGGTACATGGGTGCGAAAAACGCCATCGAAGCTGACTTGGCACAGGCCGCAGGACATTATCGTCTTCATGCTCGGCGGGACAACCTATGAAGAAACACGAGCCGTCGCGCTGCTGAATGAGCAATTGGCTACCAACGGCACACGGATCCTACTTGGTGGAACATGTGTGCACAACTCGACTAGGTGATTCCAGTGTCCCTGCTTGTGTCAGCCCTGACGTCAACAGCTTCCTCGACATGATCGAGGCCGCCGCCGAACACTACCCGCAATCGATATACAGCCCGCCGTCAGCAATGGCTGCACCGACCTCTTCGTTCTCCGCGCCGGCACCCGCCTCAACCAGCAGCAACGCGCCGGCCATCGCCCTCCGCGCAGGCGGCTACGAGCTCAACGTTGGCGGCGCGGCCGGATCAGGCCTATACCGCGCATCCGGACCCAACGAGATCGGCGCCTCGTTCCAGATCCCCGAAGGTCTCAAGGATGGCGCTGGCCGACTGTGGGGCAACGTACGACAGCGTGTCGAAGAGCGCGTGTCGAGGGTCGGCACGCCGCAGTCTTGATGAAGCGCAGAAGGGCTGGAATCACGTTGTATATCACGGATGTGCATGCATGGCCTATGCTAGAGTGGCGCGTGGACGAGCAACTGGGCCGAAGAGCACGGCGAGAGGGCAGAGATGAGTTGGCGGACTGCGTGATCGACATTGTCCGGCTCGGCAGAGATGAGCAGCTCTGATTGGCTTGCTCGATCCGAATGGGAGACTGTCCGGTCAGCCACGATCACCGTGATCAACTCACTAAAGTCGGCATCGGCCGCCAGGGTCTCAAGAGCCCCAGCAAGCCTGTCAAAGTCGATTCCAGCCAACGTCAGTCGATCTCTAATCAAGGCTTTCTGCGTGTGCTCTGATAGGTACGCGTCGAACGGTTGTCCTGGGCCCGCTTGCGCCGCTTGCGTTTCGACCGTCAGGCTCGGGCCGAGCTTTGCTAGATTAGCAGCGAACCCTTGGAGTGCAGAGAGGGCGACTGCGTTGAGTGCGATTGCGAGCTCGCTGCCGTCTGTCTTGCGTGTCAGTCGCGGCCTGCAAGGAGGCGAGTGAAGCAGACCGATCAAAGGGTCGAGTTGACCAAACCATTCCAGCTTGCCGTGCTCCATCACTATCCGACGCTGGAGCGACCCAAGCGTCTTCAGAGCTTTCGGCAGTACGGCAGAGAGGGCCGCAACGTCTGTACGACGGTCAACACTGTTCCGTCTACCTTTGTCGATCGTTACTGACTAGGGGTACCGACGGCTGCAAAGTATGCCTCCAAGCTCTTGTTGGCCGCCACGACCTTGAGCGTCTCTGTCGCAACGTTTGCACGGCTGTCGCGGAACGCCCTATCCCAGCTATCAATTGCAGCGCGCTTGGCGATATCAGACACGCACCGATAAGTCTGCTGCTGCACGCGCAGCATGTCTTCTGCAAGGCACATTGCGTCTGTCCCAGTGGACGCCGGGATGACGGTCGAAAGCAGGCCCCAGGTCTGGGCGATGATGCGGTCGGCTAGTTCTGCGTGGCGTCAAGATTATAACTATCCCAATAGTCTAGCAAGTGACGGACCGTTCCGAGCAATGGAAAGCTTGGTGGCGCCGACGGCAGCCGCTAGCAAAGCGTCCTCAAAAGTCGTCGCTTGCAACACTGCACAAGCGACGCTTTCGGCTGCGCGCTTGACAACCTCGTCTACATCTATAGTCGGTCACGTCAGCACTTCCTACATATGCGACATGACTGACCTGATCCGTTCCGAGTGCCAAGCGCCAAGTGGAGCTGGTGGTTTCCCGCCTTGACGAGCGACACGACGCCGAAGCCCGATTTCGCCTGACACGGCGAGACGGCGATACCCGCTATCCGATCATCTGGGTGGACGCTGCTCTGAGCCGATTGCGGGATGATTGTCCCTTGAGGCAGGGCTGTGTCGGATGTGAGGGTGTTTGAGAGCGACAGCAGGCGCATGGTCAGCCGACGCTCCGGGGATGTCGTAGATGTCAGGAGAAGGGTAGTATCGGGTCGTGCTGGATTTGCTTGAAGAGCACGGATCTCTGTGTCTGCTGAAAGCCGGTGAACGGATGCGCGCCTGTAAACCTGGAAAGAAGATGGTATGGTGAGCTGAGCGCGCCGACCTGAGTTCGATTCGTACCGTTTGCTCAGACGATACAGTATTCTCCACCACCTTGACCGGTTCTGTCAACGCCGCGAACCCCTCCAGCAGACCACCGCCCACGATACTCCCATGACCTGCCTTGAGGAGATCCACAACCTCTACCCGAGAGCCGTCAGGCCGCGCCAAAGCCAGCACCAACTGTAGACCGCAAGTCACGCCTGGCGCAGGAGCGGGCTTGTCTTCTTCAGGCGACGCGGCAAATAGAGGGTCGTCTTCCTCTTCTGGTTGATCCGACAGCGGTGGCGCATATTGGAACGCGAAATCTTGTACGAGTGTCGGGCTCGGACGCGGGTCGTCTACAGAGTAGGATGTGGGTGGCGGGCAAATGTCCAGTGGCGCTAGTGGGGTGTTTTTCAAGACTTTCAAGTGTGAGCATGATTTATTTGAGGCCAGTCTGAAGCAGACATACCTGGTCCATCGGGCGCAAACATGTCGATGACGAGCTTTGCGACCTGTATCTGGTTGGCGCGTCTTCGCGAGTCCTTTATAGCCGGTGGAGGACGCCAGTCCGCGCTCAAAGCTGTCTCAGGGACGGTAAGATGCAGCGTGACCTGCTCGAATGCGAGGTAGACGGCCGAGTCGACTGGACTGATTGCCATGGCACTTTGACGGATCGTCTGGTCGGACGAGAGAGGCGTGGATGGTACGCTGGATGCCGAGGGCTGCGTGATGGAGCACTCGAGACGCTGGAGGATAGGGACCTGGGCTTGCTGAGAGACTGGGCGTGCTTGAGGCTGCTGAGGGATGTAGAGCTGGGCCGTGCCTGCCGCCGTGAGGACGACGAACGATGCGTCGATCGTGCCAGGCAGCTTGCGAGGCCCAGGTACGCGCGACAGTGTCCCCTGCTCGACGACCCATTGTCGAGGTTGGTTGAGCCAGACGAGATCAATCACTTCAGTCTGAAGATCCCAGTATTGGTGAATTGAATATGTCCCCTGGTTGGCGGCATACAAGACCAAGCAACCTGATAGCGTCGCTTGGGATAGCAGCCTCTCTGTTCGTGACGGCAGCTTTCGGCCGTTGCCGCCTAGGAAGAGTGGAAAGAACGCGACGAGGTAGCGCGACCGAGGGTCGTGGGATGCCGATAGAAGGGTGGGCGGGTGGTACGAGTACGGGAGGAGCTGAAAGTGGGTCGGGGTCGGAAGAGTCTGTGCGGCAAAGTGGGACGCTGTGGGATCACTGGGAGTGTTTGGGTGGAGTGTGAGTGGTCTGGCGATCAGGCGAGGATGTGGGTCGTCGGCTGTCAGCGGCAGGGCATGGACGAGGAGTGAGGCATTGGTGAACACTGGCGAGCAGCTGCAGTCGACGTCAGGAACAGACAAGTGCATCCTCGGTTGTGCCCACCTTGTAGGCTGCTCACTTGCACGGTGCAGAGCTGCCCACCCTTGGGATCCCTTGACATTGTCCTGGTACCGAGTGACCGTCCGTCCTCGGCTCGACGGTTCTCCCAGTTTTCTCTTGCGACTTTGGCCGTCGCGCATCTCGCACTTGGACGAGCGTTCACCACTGTCTCTGGCGCTGCCCACTGCTTGAATCGAGTGCGATCCGGTTAATAGGATGTCGCTCACGGTTCTTGGTGCTGTCACGTGAGTTTGCTATCACCACCACCGTACCATCCTCGACATCCTCTGCTCTCTCTCCACCCGCCTGTACTCTGCTCAGCACGCTCTCCACCGCTCACAATGATGCGCAGAGGTCTTGGCTGATCAAACCCGCCGCAGCTCCCAACCCGACAATGTCAAAAGCAGACGATCGGCCGGCCGTGCGACCCAAGGTCCGTTCAGGCTCTTGCTTTGGCCGGCGTGGTCCCGCTCGATCACTGCTCTAGCCATTGCTGCTCTACAAGCAGATACTGATACACACAGGTCGCGACCGACATCACCCACTCGATCTCATCACCCCCAACCCCAACCCTACGGCCACAAGCGCCATCAGCCCCTCCATCAACCCGACCAGGTTTCCACCGAGCGCCGTCCCGCACCAGGCTCAACGACGTTCAACCTCAACCTCCAACGCCGTCCGCTGGCTCGTCAACGCCCAGAGCGCGCCTCGTTCTCGCTTCCCGTACAGGGATCCGCTCCTCCCCCTCTACACCGACGTATGAGAGCTCAGGCACAGCACCGGGAAACGTCACAACGCGCCGCGTTCGCTCACCCGTGCCGACGGTGACACCTTCGCTGGGCCAGCGCGTCACGGCCAAACCCTCGATCGCATCACTGCGCCAAGGACAGGATCCCCCGCCGGCTATTGCCAGAGTCCGCACGGTCGGTCCGCCAGTGACCTCGCCGAAACTCAACTTGCCAGCCGCCAAGCGTCAGCCGTCTGTACCAGTCCCTATCACCACTAGCAAAACCGGGTCTAGGTCATCTAGCGACGTAGCGACCTCACCTGGTTCCGGCTCGTCGCTCGGTCACGGACACGCGTCGGATATCGGCCCCGGCGCAGTCACACGGCTTCGCGCGCGCGTCACAGGTCGAGACAGCTACGACGAGACTTCAGTCTTCCTGGGCCGTGCACCCGGCCATGACCACAGAGCACACAGCGACGTCGGCCCGAGTCGACTCTCCCCACCGAAACCGCCACGTTCACCTACAAAGTCCACCGTCGGCCATCTCTCGCCCCGCGCAGCCGAGACTCAAGCGCCCCACCACCTACTGCTCGACTCGGACTATCACCCTCCGAGCCTCGATGATCGGATCGAGGTTTCGATCCCGCCACCACCCCGTCACATTCCAGCGCACATGCAAGCCTCGCCGCGCAACACGCACATCTCTGCGCCCAATTCCCCGCTGTTCAACCCGTCACTCGGTGCACGCCATACAGTCCCACTCCAGACGTCTCTCACGCCCGATGCCAAGACGCTCGCAAACGCCAAACAGGCCCACTATAGCCATCACCCGCCGCCACTGCCTCTACCGCCCGATAGCCCCGCACTGCGCTGTGCACCGCTCCCAGATGTAGGAGACGACGGCACGGCGTATATCCCGGATGAAGAGGCCGTGGATGAACTCCTGGCGACTTCACTCACCGGCTCGGGATCCGAATCGGGGTCCAGTTCGGAAGCTGACAGTGGTGACCGCGGACTCGAACAGGGCAATCTGGCAGAGCGAGAGATTGCCAACGAAGCGAAAATCAACCGCAAGGTAGGTGATCCCATAACCATGACGTGATAGCGACCGACGCTTGCAACAGGTTGAAGACCTTGAAATCTCCAACGGCAGCTTACTCGCTCTGAACCAATCGCTCGAAACTGCCAATGCGCAGTACCGCCTCGAGATCCGACGTTTGCGCAAGCTGACGCGAGCGCCGTCTGGTACGCTGATGACGCCTGAGCGATCACGCCCAGCGGCGCGTGCGGTGGCGGCGCCCTCGTTGGATACAGACAGCGAGGCCGGTCAAGGCGACGATGACGCGTGGGTGACGGACGACGACGTCGATCCTCCTTCAGTCGAGCCTGAAGTCGTGTTGGATCGCTTGGTGGCCTTGGTCGAAGTCATGAAGAGCCGAGCGGCACGGAGTCTAGAAGAACGGACCGCGCCCGGCGCCAGAGTCCTCGGGTTTGCCAACCCCGGTTAGAGACCATCAGCTAGCTTTGCCAGTAGACTGTTGTATAGTAGTAAACATGAGAGCTCGCCCATGCATATGCAGAGTGGTGTGCGCTCTCGAGATCCCTCATACAAATATAGATACACTGGCCCCGCGCCTACCCAGAGCTAGACTTTGAACCCGTACCCGAGCATACACTCGCGGTGCTTCGCAATAA
This sequence comes from Holtermannia corniformis, assembly GCA_001599935.1. Classification (NCBI taxonomy): domain Eukaryota; kingdom Fungi; phylum Basidiomycota; class Tremellomycetes; order Holtermanniales; genus Holtermannia; species Holtermannia corniformis. Next base: position 160,202 of record BCIJ01000011.1, on the reverse strand, counting down.
ACTCTTTACAGTCCGCCTGCGCCGTGTCCGGGTTCGATCGGAGAAAGCAATCGTCTCGCTTCGCTTTCGTCTCGGGGCACGCACAGCATCTATGTTCAGTACGGATCAGCTCAGCTCATTCTTTTCATTCCCAACAAGACAGACGCACGGCTTGACACCCTGCGGGTTCACGTTCTTGACGGGCACGTCGCACGCCTCGGGAGGTGATCTACCCCGATCCTCAGTCTTTCGAGCGTCTCATGACGGATCGAGCCTTACTGTTGAGAGAACGAGACCATGTTGGAGTGCGGTTGCAGTTTTCGGAATGTGGAGAGACAGGCAACTCGATGATTAAGCAAGTCGCCATCCATCCGACTTTTGGATCACGTGACGCGGGTGGCGGCCGGGCGGCTGCTTCCTCACGAATCTGAAGGGGCTGGGATGATCAGAATGCATAGGCGAATCAAACTGGGAGACTCAAAATAGCGCGAATTCAGACTACAATCTACTACACCCTCACAGTGACGTCTGCGTTGGCCACCGTATCCACTTCTCCCATTTCATAGTCGCTCGCGGCAAGCAGCCTCTCCTCGTCTTCATCTCCGGGTGTACGTGGTCGGTCATCCAGGATCGACTGGACTCTGTGCAGAAGCGGCAGAGGAACAATCGTGACACACAGAATGAGGACCCATGGTAGCTGACGCCCGAGACTGCCGACAGCGAAGCGCGTGCTGAAACCGTGAACCGATCTGCATAGCAGGCTCAGCACGTAGCATCATCTCGGCGGAACGTGTAGCTCACCCAAATGCAAAGGGACCGGCCGCTCCGCCGATTGCCTGGCAGAGATTAGATGGTAGGACACTAGCGATCAACGTACCGCAAAAATGGTCAACCACGCATTTGACGACGCCAGCAACTCTGGCCTCGAGATATCCATCACGAGAAGGTCATAGAATCTAGGCATTCAGCAGTCGCCTCTTGATAGACCTGACGGCAACTCACGACCAGCACGAACCCGCGACACAGCGAAGTATGATGTTCAAGACGATATCGACCGGAACCCACGCTGACCCGATTTGAGCGTGATACACCATCAAGACGTATGAGGGTGCCAAGAGAGGCCACAGGGTGATTAATCCAGTCAGCGCTCGTATAGTCGGCATACGCGCCGTCAGCCGGCGGAGTATCCAGGGGGCAAGGATCATGTATACCACGGATTGAAAGCAGAGGATGTAGCTGATGGCAGGGAGCTGATGTGATCATCAGTGGCAGGACTGTGATCGGAGGCGCTAATCTTACCGAGAGACCCAAGCCACCGTCTGGGACGCTCAAAGTTGACAAAAGCGCGATTGCGGCATCGCAAGCGCAGTCGAGTGCGACGCTGACTGACAAACATGAGCTTGGCCGCATGCAGTTTCCATCGCTCACCGCTCAGGGAGGCTAAAAGCGGCAGCATGCCAGGCTGCCGTATGGCGTTTGCAGAGGACCGCGTGTCGCTCACTGTATCCACTGCCTTGTCCATTTTGGTCTAAAGCATCTTCAGCAGAACCGGCCAACTTTGCATTACCCTACCTCTTTCATGGTGAGCGAGGTCCAACAGAGGGCACAAAACGGACTGAGTCACGTCAAGTCCCGACAGCTGCGAATCAAAAACGCGCTCACAGTATAGCGACTGCAACGCCCGGTAAGAGATACGGGTGGCGTTGAAAGAGATCGATGTCTCCCAGTATAGGGATTCTGCCTCGCGGTTCTGCGAGCACGCCTCCGTACAGCCTCCTGTCGGTCTTCTGTTATTACCGATTCAGCACCGTCCGGCCGTACCCACCCAAGAAGAGCCCCTATGCCAACGGCTGGCTCAAAGTAGCCAAGCATCTCCACGCGCGTGGCATCGTTGCTCAACTCGGCTATCATCGTCCGTGACAGCAAGCGAATCCCATTCAAGCCCCCTGACGCCCTGGTCAGCCATCATGACGGTGCGGAGTAAATAGAGCGCAAACCCAACAGGCGCCAAAGGACGATCTGCACAATGGTTGTGCTGAAGCCCAAGGTACAGCTCGTGACGGTAAGCCAAGCTAGAGTGGCAAGGTAGAGTGGCTTTCGGCCCCATTTGTCGCTGATGCGGGCTACTGGTAGGGCTATGACTGCCTCAACGGCAAGTAATGAAGACTCCTTTGTGCTCGATCAGCGAGTTCTTCTCAATGCAGACAACGACGGACCGCGAGCCCTGTATAAAACGAGACTTCGGCAGGGGTTGCGCCGAACGACGCTATGAAGGATGGTAGGTAGGGAAAGACAGAGGTGTTGACGCCCGCTGTGATGAGCTTCAGCTGAAGTCTGGGTTTCCTCAAACACGACACGCACCTTCCCCTACTTGGCCCAGTAACAGAGGCAAGAAGGAGACCCATGGGATCGTCGAGTGTCTCTTGCTCATGATTGTATGCGGTATCAAGCTATCAGTACCAGCACCGAGCTTTGCGATGCACCACTGATGGTGTCAAAACAGTGTTCAAGGGTGCGTGATCATCGGTAGACGATCGTCCGGATCGGCAGAGGGATCAGCGTCGTGGCGGAGAGGGATTGCATCGCGATAGATCACGGCGTGGCAGTAGTAGGTCTGACAACGTTGCGATCAACGGCGTCATTTTCTTCGAGAAGTGCTGTGCGTTCGTGCGCCGCGCCCCTGGCGCCTGAGACCGATTTCCGCTGCGCAGTCATCCAGTACAGGAGTGGTAGAGGTAGCGTGCTTGCAAGAAAGAACAGCACCCAGACGATCTGACGTGCTGGAGACGTGGGTCGGTACAGCAGGATCTGCCCGAAGACGAGGCTGAGAGCGTCAGTACTCTGCATATCAGCAAGCAAACCCAAATTTGCCGCACCCGAATAGGAAAGGGCCTGCTGCACGGCCGACCGACTGCAACCCATCATCAGCATTGCGAAAAATCGGCATCAACGGGGCTCACCCCAAACAGCGTCAAGCAGGCGTTCGTCGATGCCAACAACTCTTTAGAGGACGACTCGATAGCCAAGATGTCGTACAGCCCGCACATCGGTCAGACATCACGTGTCACCATAGATGTCCACTCACGACCAACATGACCCCCCGATGGGGCGGAGGATAGCTAGTAGTGCAAGGTCGATCGTCATAAGCGTTCGATCGGTCCTAGCGTGTCGTATGGCGGTAGAGTACAGTGGCGCAAGAAGTAACCAAGTGAGAGCTAACATGAACAAGCCGCGGCGCTTGCCTAGCCTGGCGTCGACGAAATTAAGGATGACGGGCGAGATACACATGTACAGAAAGCTCTGTATCGCGAGGTAACATGAGATTTCTTGCAGCTTGTCTGTCGTCAGGCTCGGATACTGCATTCGGGAGGTGCTCACTGAAAGACCCCATCCACCGTCTTCAACAGCCAAGCTTGCCGTAAGAGTCGTTGCCGCATGGCAGGCATAGTCAAGACCTTGAGCAGCTGCGGCGTGTCAGGAACACTGCAGAACAACAAATGACAACACACTGCAGAATGCCAGAAGCAGAGGTAGCAAACCTGGCTGCCTCAGAGCCCGGCGAAGAGTGGGCTTGGGGCCTGATTTGATAAGATCCGTTGGACGCGTCTACAAGCAGTAGATAAGGTCACTTGGTTCACTTTGACGCGACAGCTTTGCCTCACCTCTTTCGTATACCTCAATGAAAGCCCAAATCCAAGCAGAGGACTGATGCGTCAACGGCTGTGCCACTACGATTGCCCCGACTCACAAGATGGACATGACTAGCACCGGCAGTAAGTACGGCTTGTGCTCAAACATCGGAAGATCCCCGAGTCCCGGGATGCGGCCGTGAGGTTCAGCGAAAGCACCCCCTATCAGTCGCCTTCCGCGTTGTCAGCGCAGTCTACGGAGCACATTACTCGACTGACCCAATGATGGTTCCCGCTGTCCCCGCTGGCATGAAGACGCTGAACATGCGTACTCGGTTGGTTTCATTTGACATCTCGCCCAGCATGGTTCGGCCGATTTGTCGCATGGCACTGATACCCGCTGGATTCTGTCAACCTCGAAGGTATACTGTCGAGAGAGTGCTCACCCAGCACGCGCCACGCTATCACCTCGGCGACGGTCGAACTAGTCCCCAGCGCTGCCAGGGTGATGGTTGACCACAGTAGGGTACCAATGATCAATGGACGCCGGCCCCAACGGTCGCTAAGCCAGGATAGCGGGACAGCCGTGCAAAATTCAGCCACCATCATTGAGCTCTCTGCGAATCCGGTCCAAAAGGCGACGTCTGGAGGAGCGAGATGCATGCTTTTGAGCATTGAAGGCAGAAACGGAAAGGGGCAAGCATAGGAGCCGGCTGGGTGTCATGTCAGCTTCCACAGTGCACGCTCCGATTACTGACCGGCAGAAAAGCGACCCAGCAAGAGCGGCAATAACGCTGCCCATGGGACTGCAGAGGCCCCCGCCATGTTGATGGATGTGATGATGGGGATAGAGGTGCTGGTTCCTAGCGTGATAAACTACAACAAAGGTTGGGCAAAGCAAGACTGATCAGCGTCAGCTCAAAGGAAGCGCACATCTCGACCCAAGCGCCTGCTCTTTGCCGTAGGTCATAGCAGATGCCGATCGTGATTGGGCTCATGTATACCACGAATACCTGCCACACTGCGCGTGTCATGCTTTTCTGAGGGTCCAAGCCTGAGAGAGCAACCAGGTTGATCCTTTCACGCTTTGTGGCAGCAGTCGAGATCCTTTCAGGCGTCGGGAAACAGGTTTCAACTGGTATTAGCTACACCTGCCTGCGCGTGCCGCAAGTCAGGAAGCACAACGATGAGTGTACGCCCGCCGACTCCACCAGCAGTGCCTGCAGTCCCTGCAGTCAGTCAACCAGCCTATCCAAGCACACCACAGCGGCCACTTGCGCCGCAGACGCCCGAGCCACAGTCGGTATGGTCGGATGACGATCAGGATTACGAGGACGCTACAGAGCAACAAGCTCCGAGAGGCCACTACCAGCGTCCAACATCTTCCGACAGCGATGCGGCGCCACCTCGCCGGCCGCGATTCTCGCCAACCTCTGAGGAGGATGACTTCAGGAGAGATCGAGAACCGGCTGTTGATAGTGTAGAACGCGACGGGCGTCATGACGCTCCGTCTGAGAATATGATTTCGGCAAGACGTGGAGCTAGAGAACAACGCCGCAGGGCACGGTCACCCAATGGGTCCTCCGAAGACGACGTTTACATGCGCAGAGGAAGAGATGAAGCGGAGCGAGACCCGCCATCGCCGGCATCCGTGCCCATCATACCGATCCCGGTACGACCTACCCCTCGTTCACCTCCGCCACGTAGTCGAGA
>BCIJ01000011.1:142038-154636 GCA_001599935.1 Holtermannia corniformis | reverse complement strand
GAAGCGGAGCGAGACCCGCCATCGCCGGCATCCGTGCCCATCATACCGATCCCGGTACGACCTACCCCTCGTTCACCTCCGCCACGTAGTCGAGAGAATACAGAATTTGAAGCAGAAATCGAGTACGAGGACGACGAAGGGCGCTTTCGTCGAGCGCGCCGCACGGTGTCAACAGATGGCGAGGTGAGAGACCAAGATTTCCCTGTCGAATTCTACAACAGCGACATCGACGTCGACGACGATGCTGAGACTTACCGACAACGCACCACGTCGCCCAACAACACTGAGCAACACACTGGACGTCCTGGGACTCCTCCTGGTCCGAGAACCGCCAAGGGTCGCATGCGCTCMCCCCCACCGCCTGCACCGAGAGACGACTCGGGCGACGAGGGGGACAGCGAGGGGGCGAGTAGCTTGGGATGACCTATATCGTCTTTCTGACTTCGCCTAGGACATCCAAACCGCCCCGGCAGCTTCGACCAAGACATCGGATCCTACAAAGCCGAAGACACTACGCGACGTTGGCTTCGCTGATGCAGAGCCTGAAGTGCGGCACATTGATCAAGAGCAACCTGCGGATGAAGTCCAGAGAGCTTCTACCGGAAAGACGGAAGCTCAGAGACGACGCGAGGGAGAGAGCGAAGAGAGTATAGAACGTGGAAGGCAGAGCGCTCGACCGGCGCGTTCCAAGGGCGGTAAGTCGTACTCTGCCCAACCGGACGATGGCTCACCTGATCCAGGCTTCCAGCTACTCCCCAGTATCACGGCCGCCGTCCGTATGCCGGCCTGGCATTTGGGGAGCCGTTCAGGCATGATCATCTTGGGCCTAGCCGCTGTCCTGTGAGTCTTTTGAACGAACAGGAGTACGCTGACAGCTTCGAGTGTGTTTGTACCGGATCTGTTCCCCTTTCGTTTCCTCCCGCTGGCCATACCCAGTCTCATGGTCCTCGCCTCCTTGTCGACCAGGGTATCATCAACCGAATACCTGTGTTTGACTTTCGTTTTCTTTCTCGACCACGGCCTCCTCCGGGCGTTCCTCCCGTACAACACGCCTCTACGAGCCTTACTGATCATGCTTGTGCAGGGGATAGGTTGCAGCCAGTGGAAGGGAAAGCTGGTGCGTCCAAGAGAAAGACTGACCACCTTGCTCATGTCATCCATGCAGGTGGCCGAACGCATGTTGAGGAAGTGGGCCTCACGTTGACGGCGGATAGTGATAGCGAGACGCTCGAAGGTTGCTAGCCGTCCGCGTCTTTTGGCATTCCGGGCAGTTTCGCCCAAAGGTCGGCTTCGAGCCTAGCTCAATTGTCTTTTTCACCATCATCGAAGATGGCTGCAAGCTCAAAGGTTCACTCTCCATCCTCCCCTTCTTTCCTTTTGTCTGCGCTCCGTTTCAGTCGCCTACGAGTTGTACTTTATGGCCTGCTGGAGCCACGTCTTGCGCCATGCATCACGTGTCTGCCGGTGCGGGTGGGCGACAGCCGAGCTATAGATGTAACGCGATGCGATGCCAAGCCGCCATACACCGTCTGAGTTCTGACACATGAGTCGCCTGCGATACCGAGGATTCCTACTAGTGCCAGCGGAACCCTCAACTGACGACGTTGCCAGCACAGACGTGAAACGCGTCGAACCCGACAAACCTTGCTGCAGAGCGTTTCAGCTCTGCCTGTGCTGACCAGAGCGCGGGCCGCCCACTGACACTGCCCAAACGCTACCCGGCGCCCAGGGCACTGGTACACTGATCAGCACCGGTTGGGCTTCACATGCCCCCTATTGCACTGATTGTGACGAGGTGGAAGACTATCTGACGGTCTCTTGTCCGTGGTTCCCACTCACTCCTCTGCTAGTCTCATGCGTTGCGTCTTTGTATAGTATCTGACCGTGGTCAAGCCGGCTTCCACTCCTTCTCCACTTCGACCCGGTGTCGATCGTCTGTGCATCCCCAGCAGGTCCTGGTCCTTTGTAGCCGTGTTCGAGTCTCGTAGGCCAGGCGCCGCGGGATGGCTCTTCCTGAACTCACTCTTGTACGTCCTACGCAGGCATGTGATATAGCTGATATTCCCAGACGTCCTCGTTCTCTGATGCCTCGCTACTTGCCGTGGGGCCTTTGGGTGTCGCCGCGGCGTCTCTGTGCTTGGTGTGCGGCAAGTTGACATGGTCAGTGCACGCGTGCTCCCGTACCGCAACTGACATTACTCAGGCCAGTGTTCTTCGTATGTCCATGTCGAACATGACGATGAGTCTGACGAGCAACAGCTCACCTTGGCTGCATTCCTACCGTTTCTTTCGGCTCTGCTCAACTTCAGTCTAATTTCGACCACAACGCCCACCATCGTAGCCTTTGCAGACGGGTCGCAACAGATTGTCTATCGCGTTCTACCAGATTCGACAGGTGAATCGTTAAGAGTAGCGTCAGAGGCTTTGATCGGCGTCGCCATCGCTCTGCGATATGCGTGAGTGGGCGTGATACACATGCGGCTTGTCAACTCACAATAAACAGCTTCTTGCACGCTCATCTCATGATGAAGCCAAAATCTCTCGGCGCCGCCCTCAATCTTCCACCACCGGTTTCAAGTCAAGATGTAGCACTGTCACCCAGGAAGCTGTCCCAAGCCGTCGCACGCGGAGCAATGACTCCAACACGAAGGTGGTCTGCACGAGCCGTCAATGGCCTGATGATTCTAGGCGTCGCTGCCGTCGCTGTACTAGAATGCATCTGGCGGCTGGCCTACCTCATCGCCAGCGGGGATCGAGCAATGTTTCATAGGTTCTACCTGGCAAGGTCAGTCCACACACTTGTGACCAACGAGTCCTGACGATGCGTGTAGCTTCATCCTGCAGCTTGCTTTACTGGCTGCACTCTTCATCAAAATTGTGTACATCACCTTTGCTGGACCACGAGTTACTCTGCGACGGCCCATCTTCAAGGAGTATTTGCCTATCATGCTCGGCATGGGATTGGGGCTGTCTGGTGTCATTGGCGGCCTCGTTCTGGCCGGATTCACCGAGATGACCTTGGGAAGGCTGCTGGCGGGTCTAGAGATGGTATACGACAACTTGTTCGCTGACGAATGTTGCTGACTACATGCAGTACACACTCTTACTGGCGGCTCTCATCTCTGCATTTGCATATGATCAGCCGCAGAAGACGAGGCCAAAACCCGCACGTCGCTGGACACTACTAGCCTTGGACACCAAACGAAAAACGGCGGCGTCCTTTGTTGGTACGTTTTGCGACATGTCTCTGTCTCCGCTCATCCAAGACGCAGGTCTGAATACCCCACGGACGTCAACATTCAATATTGATCCGCCCTCGGTCTCGACTCCAGATCATATCTCGTCCCAGTCCGCAGCGCGGCCGGACTCCACAACTCGGCCGCCGTCGACCTATCTGCTGGCGCGCGGCCCATCAATCCGACGTACAACCTCGCCGAACGACGTACGCTCTTGGCTGGTATCAAGGCAGGCCACAGGTTCGGCTGAGGAACGCGGGCGACTATTGATATCTACCGATGAGGGTGTTCAGTCTAGCGCGCCCGCGGACTCCGCTTCTCCCAACGACAAGCTCACTCCAGCCGAGTCTTGGAACTCACCTGGTAATGGTCGACCGCCAGAGCAGGCTTGGGACTCGGCGTACCTGGCGGAGCCAGCGCCAGTGTTGACGCCCTCCGAAGCCGGTTCGAATGGGGTGCGACCGCTGTACAGGGCGAGTCCGGGGCAGAAGGTCGATGTTATCGCCAGCCCGCCCTTGCAAGCTGCACAACCCACTAGACCTGACAGCCAAGGGTCGATCTACTCGGCTGTTGGTCGCGACCTCGCGGCGACACGAACGAGCACGGCCACCGATAAGCGATTGTCGATGGCTCGGCTCCTGATGGAGCGCAAGGGAAGTCAACGAATCAGGGACATGGCAAGAGCGGCCAGTCCGCCAAGCAAACCGCCGTCGCGAGTCTCAGATCGTAGCGGCTCTGCGGGAGCCGTGCGTAATTCTGGTACGCCAAGTGATGCGTCCATGCCGCTGGTGTCCGACTATGCGTTCCCTCAACCTCCTCAACGGGCCTTGCCAGATGATCTCGTGCCGCCTACGAGCAGTCGCGGGGTAGCGGTCCAGCAAGTCCCTCGTCAAGTTAGCATGTCCGACGAAGAGCTGTTTTCTTTCAAGCCAGTCATGCCGGCTGCAAGGCAAGACCCTAGGGTGGCACGGAAAGATTCGACCATGTCGAGCTTCGACGTGACAAGCTTCATCGAAGGTGGGTTGCGGGTAGTCACGCCGCCCTGCGCTGACCGCTGTGTTCAGCTGGGGGCGGACCCCGCAGTAGTGCAGACACGCGGCGTGAGACGTTACTCGACTCGCTTATTGGACCGGCCAACCTGCGTCAACTGATCCGTGCCGCCGAGCTGGACGACATCGCTTCAGAGACCTCCAGCGTGTCATTCGATATGGTACCACCACGTCGCTTCCGGGACGAGGACGAGACATCGTCGGTTTTGGACACGCCGACGATGCAGGAATTGGAGAAAACGACATTTCAAAGAGCTGTCATCCGACGCTCGTCGTCCAACGGCAAGCAGGCCGAGTCCCCACTCGAACCAATGATGCGCACCGCGAGCTACGTCGCGGCACAAAGAAAGAGCCCCGCCATCCAAACCAGCCTCGACCCACCCGCGGCTGGCAGCGCGACAGCTCGCACGTCCCCTCAAGCACAAAGCCCGTCAGATGCTTCATCGGCCAGGACCTCCTTGACGTTTGGTCGCTCCACCCTCCTGCCAAAACAACGACCACCGGCACTTAATCTCGTGACAAGTCGCCTGCCACCGCGACCTCGGCGAGCTGTGGAGAATCTTATATGACAAAGTGTATTCCCGTCAAGTGCCATCCAGAGGATCTCAGAAAAGCATAACATTGATTGTTCGACCTCCCTCACGCGGCAAGTACTACGGTCGCATGACCGTGAAATACTCGGTGGCCTGAGTGACTGAAGTGACATATTGCACCAATAGAGCTGTCACCACGATGCTGCCGGTGTGATCAGTTTCGCAACTGACATTTGGATGGTACTCACAGCAGCGTTGACCTCGCTTTGAGCCACATACGTTTGTAAACATTCCGGCTTATTGACCACAGGCCAAACATAGCGCTAGGTTGCAACGACAATCGAGTTTGCAAATCTGCCCGAGAACAGGTAGGCAAATCGATTCCCAAGACTGCCAAAGGTGCCACGCAAGCAATCCACGGCAGTGCTGTGAAAAGGGCGGACGCCGGAGATCGTGAGTGCAGATAGCCACCCAGCTTGACAGTAACACAGACCTTTTTCATTCAGCGGACACCTCGAGACTGATCACGCGCGACTTACGACTTGGGCCAAGCGCACCAGCTCAAGAAACCACACGAGGCGCGTTGCTGCCCGCCTCGCAGACACGATCAAGTCGGCGACACCAGTAATATCCTGACGCGCAGTGTGCACCCCTACAAGGATGTCGGCCGAGGCGACAACATCCCAATACGAGTGTAGTCCGGCACCAATTCCCACATCGGCGGCCCGCATGGCTTCTACGTCGTTGAACCCATCGCCGAACATAAGGCTGACGTGACCTTCTTCACGGCCGGCGTTCATCAAAAGGGCTTTGCCCCCCTTGAGCCTGCCGCAATTGGTGATACCTCCGTGCGTGTCAATGACCTTTCGGATCATGGTGCGTCGCTCGCTGCTCGTGTCTGTCGGCAACTTGTTCGTCGCTTCAAGCAACGGTGCGCGATGCAACTTGCGCGTAGGGGTCTGTAGGGCCCCACCAACTATCTGCGCATAGCTAAGAGATGCTGCTGTAGCGAGTCGGAAACGTATGTCGGATGCCTCGATCTTGGCAATCGTGGAACGCGACATGTCCAGAATCGGGCTGTGCACCGGATATGCGCCCACTGCCTTGAGCTCCGGTGGCTGATCTGGATTCGCCATGTCGTGTTGCGCGGTGACGACGACGTGGCATGCTTGACCAGAGTTGAAAAACTTTTGCACTACCTTTTGGAGGCCTGTGCAGTTTTTGAGCTCGCCCATACCTTCAAACATGGCGCGCGCTGAGCGTGATGAGAGCCGTGGCTTCAGGGCATTGTAGTCTGCGCATGCACAAGGGTTGCCGACTGCCATTGACAGCATCTTGGTCTCAGTGCCTTTGGACAGCAGACACTTGCCGGACACGAGGGTTTGGGGATTCTTGAGCGGCTTAGGCGGCACCACGGGCTCCAGCCGAAGCGAACGACGCAATTGCTCACTCTGCTCGCGATACAGCCCCTTCATGCCTTGAGACCCCATCGCCAGTGCTGTCATGTCTTGCAGATCACGCAAGGTATAAGGTGCCACCGGGAGTGCGTCTTCCCACCGCACATTTTTCCTAGACTTCTTGGTAAGCGTGCCGTCCTGGTCAGACCAGAAGACGTCTGCTTGAGCAACAGCCGCAAGGCTTTCGATCCTTCGGACACCAACTCCGCGAATGATGAGCAAGATAGCCTCTGCGCGGGTGAACATCGTCTGTATGGTAGGTGAAGAACGCACCATATTGTAAAATGCAAACCGAAACCACGAGGGTGATGAAGCTCCTCAACACTTCGGCGCTGACTTGCTGACCCGAGTAAATGCCGCGCGAAGCAAAAACAGCCGCGCAGACCGCGTGAATCAACCAGCACTGGAACAAGCAGCGCCACACTGGCAGGTGAAAGTAAACATCTTTGTGACTTTGCCGTAAGAGAGGCGAGACGGTGAGTTTTGCAAGGGAATGTGCGGTTTCTTTGCAGTACTCCAAGGTATCTGTCAGAGTGAGCTGGCCCACAGAGGTAATCTTGATGGGTTTGGGGGTTTTGCGACTGGATTTTGTAGTTGTAGATGGCGTAGTTGAGGTGGGAACGGTTGAGCGCGATGGCAGACACAGGAGCTCGCTCAAGGAGACAGGCTGGGGACGATGAACAGATTTACGTGGAGATGGCTGGGTACCATCAGGTGATTGAGCTGGGCTCTCGGAGGGAGCGATCATATTGAGTATGGATGAGTGGGAAGGATGAGTATGAGAACGTGGTTACCAATGCAATCGTCAACACTTATCCTGCAGGAAGACTGCACGGGTTTGACGTCTCTCAATGGAGCTCAAGACGACTAAAAGGACGCGACTGGCCCGCTCCGTCAGAACGTCCTTTATGTCCGCGCGCCAACGAGCACAACCCCCTTACATCACGGTGAGCAAAAGCAATGCGCACAACGGCGCAGTGTAGATGGACGAAGCGTGTAGAGCCCTAGGGCAGTTTGTCAGCTCGCTCTGCACCGATGCAGTAACACGACGCACACAGCTTCGCTGACGTGGACGGTGAAGACGGCGACGAGACCATCCACAACGGGCTGTCCTATCATTTGCACGCTGTCGGGCACGTAAGCGTCTGTTTGGGTACCAACATGTACTTGCCTGGAGTAATGATTGTACGTCGCTGGTGTAAGAATTAGTGCGCAGCGAAGAGACCGGCCGATGGTACGTACACTGGTTGCTCGACACGACTTTCGCCACGTACTCTATGTTAGAATTGTACGTCCACCCCCGGTGGCTCATTGACCCTGTGTAAACGTCTCCTTCCATCGGTGCAAAGTTCTCTAGGTCGAATCGCGGCCAGCCGAGCGCGAGACCAACCATCGTATCACTGCCCGGTTGCGTCATCAAAGAGTACACCAGCGAATGATATCACTTACCGACCTTCATCGTATCTGACCGCCAGTGTGAGCATCCTATTCCTTTGCGTGACAGCCTACCCGTCAACAACGATGTCATGCTGAGAGCTTGCATCTTTCTCATTCGAAGCGCTTGACGATGGCATCAGCTTACGACACCGGCCCAAAAATACTCTACGAACCTCCAAAACCAAGCGCGTCTGTGCGAGAACAGTCAGCACACACATCGACATTGATTCGTGACCTACGTAGTAATTTGGTGCCATATTCTGACGTGAGAACCCCCGTGAATACTCTCTGTACAGCCACCGAGGTATGAGTCTCCATAGTTATATCGGAGAATTGCTTCTTGGTTCTCTGCATAAGCGCATCAGCAGCAGCTCGACCGGAGATCTGTGGCAAGAAGAGCACTCACTCTCGCCTCGACCGTCACCAGTGTCCAGAGTTTGCAAATTACCTAGAGTCAATCCGAAGCATTGTCCACCGTACCCGAGTCCCGCCAGAAAGTTGTAGATCCCACCGTTGAGCATGTCGTCTTGCAATACCCTCTGGTCAGATTTTCCAGAGATGATGATGTTAACTGGTTCGCCGAGCCCCTCTGGTACCGTATTTTTCGTGCCCTACGAGGCTGTCAGCTTGCGAACATAATGTAGACGAACCATTGACCGTCATCATTGAGCCGCCGAGATCGTACGGGTTATCATAGCCTGTCGAGTTTGCAATGGTCGAACCAGCCACAAAAGCAACAAAGCCACCCGCCACGAACCCACTGAGAATCAGCGAAGCGAGGCTCATCATGCCTTGTGCGCTCGATGTGAGTGCAGTGTACTTTAGACGGCGTAGTGTCCAACTCGAAGGCGCAACGACGAGCAAATGGCTCACTGAAAGCGAGTTCGAAAAGCTCGATGTGTCGCTTCAAAGGAAGCAAGTCTACAACACAAAGGAGTGCATTTTGTGCTGATGGAAAGTCACCATAACTTAGCGCTACTTCCTGCTCGAAGAAGGTCGTGATGATGATGATGACGGTCGACTCGATGATGATGAAGACGATGACGAGCGTGATGAGCTGCTGGAGGGTTTCGCTGGGGCCGCTGTGGCATTGACGGTCATGTATATTCCGGCCATGATGACGAGACACAGGATGATGGTTGCCTCTTGCCATCCTTCCCACTGAACCTCGTCACTGTTGGCGGATGGGACGGATGCAACGGCCGGCACACGTGCTAAGAAATCAGGTTAAGGCTCGCCAACCATCACCATCAACGACCTACTCCTGATAATACGCCTTGGTGCCCAGCTGCGCCGCCGCCTCGAATCGGTGTGCACTTGTTGAGCACAGTCTTATCCTTCGAATCAGCATCTCCTAAGAGGATCGAATACTAAATCTCACTTTGAACGTTGGTCGCGCTTCCAGCCTGCTGGCAACCATGATTCCCACTGGCGGCAATCTGTGCTTGGAGCAGCTGCAGTTGCAAGTTGTTCGGTCCACCTCCGCCCACCTGATTTGCCAGCTGAGCTTGTTGGATCATCATCTGCTGCTGGAGCATCATCATTTGTAGGTCTTGTGCGCTCAGTGCTGGGTTGGGCTGTGGCGGCGGGGGCGGGACCTGAGCAGCTACATGCCGCTCAGCGCGCCATCTGCGAACAACATCAGCCCGAGATCAATGGTGACAAAAGTGGAAGACTGACGCATAATCATCAGTTGGGCGCCAGTGACGGTGTGGTCCGCCTCGAGGGTGATGGACCGGCGGTGTCCGAGGTAGTTTTGGTGGCGGCCCCGTATGATGATACACCGGGTCATGGTGCTGCGCAGTAGGTGCCCGATAATGTATAGGAGGCGGAGACTCTAGATTGGCAAGTGCGTCCCAATCTGCCTGCGCCACCCACTTATCCCCATCACGAGCGTGTGGCTCAAAGAAACTGGAGATTGTTTGTTAGCACCTTGACTAGAGCCACACTTGGGTCCTACGTACTGCGCATCCTCTTCGGAGGCTAAGAAGTGTGGATCAACCTCATCGACAAAGTCATGGGGGGGCTCACCATCCGGTAAAATTGTCGGCTCGACGGTCTGATAGACTGCGCCTGTCATTTATGAGCCGCGTGTGGCTGCACAGCCGTATACAGTTAACAGCAACGGCCCGTCGTGTATGCTCAATTGCATCACTGGGGAGGCGCACCAAGGAAGCAGCGTGTCAGGTTCCTTTGCCAAGTCGTGAAAGGGTCACAGTATCGTACATACATGCTGGTACGCGAGACAAGAAATCAACCGAAACACGGATCAGAATCGAGCAAACATCTGAGAAGCGAACTGGGAGGGAAGGCCCTGCAGCGGACCTCCCGGAAGGCTGGCGTAAGGGACATCAGCACTGCCATATTTAAAACAAGCTCGTCTGTAGTCTGAAGAGCGTATCAGTAGTGATAGTCCAGCCTTGTTGACTCACCAGGCTTGACAATGTGATCCCACTTTGGTCGGCCATAATCTCCTAGCCCCGGCAATGGCGAGCCGCCCATTCCGCCCAAGGGCATTGAATTGGGGTACTGCCTCGCTGCATTGGCCCCGTGCCAGTTTCCGCTCGGCGCAAGCATGCTTGGGACGCCGGCCATTTGCGCAGGCAGACTTGCTGGCGCGCCCCCAGGACCTGCTACCTGCTGGCCGAAGTGTCCAGGGCCCATGGAGGCCGCATAGCCGCGAGTGTAGCCATCAAAGGCTGGAGCGCCCATCATCGAAATTGCGCGCTGTCTGATAGGTACCGGCGACAGCCCTGGAGGATGTATATAGCCTTGGGCCAAGCTGTCGGGTGGCACGATGCTATTGGCATACGTGGGAGCGTACAACGAGGGATGTCGCCCATACCCCGCTTCACTGGACTCGTATTCCAATGGCCGGGAGTGGCGGCGTGATCGCCGATCCTCTATGGCAATCGGCCGTGTCCTTGTATGGGGGCTAGGGTTTGAGGGCGCGTAGTGAGACATATTCCACCCGTAGTTCGTGTGGTCGTAGTAGACTATGTATCAGAAGACAGAAATGGAAAGTGGCGGGCGTCCATACCCACAGCGGCTTCCTTTGAGGTGTGAAAACTCTCCTTTCTGCCACTGTGTTCGCAGCACGATTGCTTGTTGTGGACCAGTCGTCGGTTCGATCAGAACGTGTCCAGAGTGCAGCAGTGGTCTGGGAACAGCTGGCTAGAGCGATAGAGCTTGTACAACGATCACATCTGGTACTTGTAGTCTGATGGCAGCCTAGAAGCGTCAAGCGCGTCACCAGTACGTGCCCGACATGTAGCCGTAAGGGCTTCCGTACCAGCTTCCACTCCAACCCGCGCCGTAGTTGGGACCATATCCCCAGTTGCGGAAGCGGTTGTACATTCCAACGTATGGGTAGGCGCCGCCGTAGCCATAGCCTGCCATGACGGGTGCGCCACCGGCAACAACAAGGGGTGCTGCAACAGGGTACATATCTGTGAGTGGTCAGTGCTGGGTGCAGTCGAGGCAAACTTCGGACTCACCTGTAGGCTCTGTGAAGCGGCTCTGTACTGCTTGGTGAAAATCGGTGAACAAATCAAGTGACTGTAAGTAGTCTTGAGAGGATATTATCAGCGAGGAGATGGCCAGCTTTATAGCTTGAGGGATCTCAGCACAAGAAACGGTTGAGTGGTCTACCCTTATGCCCCGTGGAGGCGTCCTTTGATGTTTCTTCCGTTGCCCCACGGGCTGTACGCTTCAGGCCGGTCAATGGGCTCTCAGCAACTGGTTTGCGAGGTTCTCGTTGAGGCGGCAAACGTCTTCTATTATAATTTTGATGCACTTAGTGCGACTGCGACTGCGACGTCGCTGCGCTTCGGGTGTGTATGCTGAGAAAACGGACACGCAGAGCGCACCGAGCACCTAAAGGTATAAAGGGAAGTACAAAGGATGCACCATTGTCACTTCGAGGCATGGAGCAACCCATCCGGAGCGCAACCTGGGGGACACGTACCATGTCGCTTTACAATGTCGCTTCAACGACAGGCTCGGCGGCAGGTAGCACCAGACCCGCCGCTGCCAAAAATTATACGCTGGACGACGCATCGTCAATTATCACGTACAATGGGTTTGTCAAGAACACCGAAGAAGCGGGGAGTACTGGCTTCGCTTTCGATAGCTCGAGTCTCAACCAAAACACTGTAAGCTACACTACAACCAGTCAGGCCACAGCCAGCTTCCAATTTACCGGTGGGTGAGATAA
Source organism: Holtermannia corniformis (assembly GCA_001599935.1). NCBI lineage: Eukaryota > Fungi > Basidiomycota > Tremellomycetes > Holtermanniales > Holtermannia > Holtermannia corniformis. The sequence continues at coordinate 142,708 of BCIJ01000011.1, read as the reverse complement.
CCTTGCTTCAGCGCTTACAGTGTGTCGTGTAGGAACCGCGTTCTATGTGTTTGGCGTGAGCGGCGCCGCAATGGGCTCATATACCGTCACTGTGGACTCCCGATCACCAGTCACCTTGAGTGCAACAGCATCCGGTACAACCTACAATCAATGTCTCTATGCTCAGATCCAGATGGACACGCAACAAAAGCACACGGTCATCATCACCAACCAGGAGTCCGGCAAAATCCTGGCGTTGGACTACATACTCATTACCGCAGCCGACACAATTGCTGCGCCAACCACTACTGCTGTAAATGTTGGATTACGCCACCACGCAGCCAGCCATCCCGGCGGAGGACGCCGCATCTGGCAAAGACTACATCCGGCGCGGATGTAGCCAAGACAAGTCTGGCGCGCAGAGGATGTAGTCAAGGCGCCGAGGATGCGACGCATCCGGCGAGGATACTGCATCCGGCGAGACAGTCAGGATGGCGTGCTAGACATCAGAGCCGTAGGCGAAGCCTACAAAGTAGAGCCGTAGCGAGCGAGATGCATCACGGTTCTTCCCCAATCTAACAGATTAAGAGTCTGTGTCTCTACCGAGCTAGCAAGCATCAAGAGAAGCACCGTCAACCAAGAGTCATCGTCATCTACCATCATGTCCGACAACGTAGGCGCGGGCAAGGGC